>JAEQBH010009469.1:0-55928 GCA_016808115.1 Tetrastigma voinierianum | reverse complement strand
TGTCGCCAATTATATTTTTGATAAGAAATGGTGGAATATATTATTATAAGTACTTTATATTTGATAGATTCAGTGTTAATTTTTTTTTTATAAAGAGGTATTTTAAAAATTAAAGAAAATATCAAGAATTTTTACATAAAAGATAAATTTTGAGATATTTGGTTTAATGTATTACCATGTGTCACAATAATCTGGTAAATATTGGTGATTGTTTTTGTATTGTAATTAATAACTTAGACTTAGATAATGTTATATAATGTTCAAATATGATTATTTTTAAAATTTTTGAACTCATATTTTTGCTAGAAATATGTTTTTTATTTTTATAATAATAACGAATTATAAATCGTTGTCTCGGATAAGGATTAAGAGATCGGGAAATCAAGGATCCAGGCTGAATTTACAACCATCCCACTAGGAAATATGCAGAAATATTATATATAAATCTAAAGTTTGAGATATTTTATCACTTTAACAAAGAGTTATATAAATAATGCATTTTACAAAGACAAAGTTACAGAATTTTGTATATACTTTATAAAAAAGATTATTATTATTAGTTAAACAAAAGAAATTAAATGACTTCATTTAAAAATTTATTTTTTATATAAAGGTGATGTGAAATTAAATAATATCCTATTTATCATTAAAAACAACTATTATGACTCAAACTGATGCAAAAACTAAATATATGTCCATTAAAGTTTAGGAGAAGTGAATTAAAAAAAACCCAATTTGTCATCAATCACCATCCTAAATGGTTGATTTTTACAGTAGTTAAACACCTTAAAACGGATTTCTGATTTGAGATCCCTTTAAGGACTAAAGTCAAAACATATATGTTTTATGGCAAAATGATTTACACCATTATTTCTGGTTTACATAACCTTGGAGCATTCATTTAATTATCAAAACATTTATCCAAAATGTTGGGTGTCTAAATTATTGTTATTTCAAATAATATATTACACTCATCACAGTGACTGGTTATGAAATTAGAATTCCATAAAGAAATATTTACGCTGATATCATCGTATTAACTGTTTTGTTATCTAATATTCATCTCCTCTATTTATTTTAGTTTATTTGTTCATTTTTCCATTTTCATTGAAGATAACAAGTTTGAGTTATAAATTTAAAATCTCTTCTTTGTTATAAAATAATATTAAACCACATCTCTGATCATGATCAAACTAAATACCATTTATATAAATATAATACTCACTCAATCTCACATATTGATATTCAGATTTTTGTTTCACTAAATTAAATATATGAACCAAAATGTATACAAACAAAAAACCATATTCAAGCAAAAATTATACATTAGTTTTATTTATAAGATATAACAGATCGGTTTTTTAGATAAATTAGTAAAAATAAAGCATACTCAAGTAATAATGATCGAATTAAATATTTTATCCCTATTTCATCATGTTTTGATGATCTCAACTGATAGTATGCCACTAAAATATCTGGAAGATTTCATATAATACTATCTCACACATTGTGTGTTTATGTTATGAAGTTGATAAAACTACTTAATCCAAAATTCACAGGCTTTATTATCACCCCTTGTCATCTTTCCTCAATGGACTTCCACCTGTGGTCATAATTTGAACCAAAGCTCAGAACACAAGCTTCCAAATAAGTATGATAGACTGGCAATTTGTCTTAATTTCATTGCACAATAATAGATGAAATAACATACATCATTAAAATGAGTCAAATATTAATATCAGAATCTATTATTTAATATTAAAATATCAATTAATCATTATGAAGAATTTTGAAACCTATATCACTAAAGTAATTACTTAAAAAATTACACATATAGGATTTCTTTAGCAATATCATCAAATTAGTTTTTGATTTTTAAAACTCAATTTCCTTCAACCACAGTTGAAGTCACCAAAAAACTTAACTGCGCGAACGCGCTTTACGCCATTTTCAAACCCTTAAATAAAATATATTTTGAAAAGCAAAAAGAATGTTTGTAATATTTTAAAAAAAAGTCTACATATATATATTTTTAAATGAATATTTTGAATTAAACTCAAGAATTTTGAAGAATCTGATGTCAATATAATCCAATCTCAATTAATCTATGAGATAAAAATATATATACATAATCATTCTCTTTATTCCATTATTACTTAGTGACTAAATATAAAGAAAATAATTCTAAATATGTTTGAAATTAAGAAGATTTTGAAGATAAAAAACTAGAACTTAGGAATACAAAGTAAAATATAAATAAAAACTTAAACTTTAATTTAAAAACAATTACATGACAAAATAAGAAATAATCATCTTTCGTTTCAACTACTCATTCCATTTGTTATATATCTATTTTGTCCATCAATTTATAATGTGATGATAAAACATGTTGTATCTAATGTTGTTTTAGAATTTTAAACAAATTTATTAACAAATGGAAATTTTATTTGTTTATACAAATACAAATCAATATGGAATTATTGGTTTAAGAAAATGGAATAAATATATTAATCGAACATTGAATTAATTAACTTGGTTGTCAATTTAACAGGTTCAACCTTTGAAGCATGAGATCATAAAACTAAGACCCTTTTAACATAGGAAATGACATATATAATAGACTCATCAATTAAAAACAATCATATAAATTAACGAAATTATGGAGATCATAGAACTAATAGAGACAAAGCATTTGAGTTATAAGAAGTTCTTAATACTGCTGAAACAAACAGTCATTCATCCATATGTTGAATCCATGAATCTGGCCAAAATAGAAAATACATCATGGTTCAAACTAGTTTTAGCAATAGTAATGATTGAATCTACAAAATGAGAAATATATTTATGTCTCCAAACCGACTTAAAGCAAGACACCATTATAACTTTTTCTTTACTTATGCTACATATGCTACCCATGCTACATGTACTGACTTTAAGTAATTAACTATGAAATAAATTGGATTATAAAATTTTGACCTTTACCAACTAGCTAGTGTCCTGTCTTACCATATTTTCTAAACAATGAATAAAGTGCCAATAAAAAATTTATCTGATAATCCATCTAATTCATTTAACATTTTTTTAATGAGTGTCAATTTCTAAAATATAACATAAAAACAATAAAACTTCAATGTCTTGTTTCAAATATATGTTTGTCTTATTTTCTATATGTTTGGTTGAAAGTTTAATGTAGAACCTCAATGGGGATCTGCAAAGAGTTTGATCTCAAACATTTTAGTGAATAATATTATTTCCTAACGACAACAATGAAGAATTAGCGTGAATAAATAGTTTGAAGACCTGAGTACACTAAATTTCATAGAAACATCCCACTCTTGAATTTTTAGAATAATAAAGTCATGCATTTTTAATGCCAGTCCAAAGAGACACATGTGAGACTGGTGAAGATGCTAGTTGGACGATCAATCCATTCTCTGATTCGTATGCTGCAAATTGGTCTTAGTCTATCGTTAGTTTAAGTTTCCTATCCCAGAGGTATGAGAAAGATTCTTGTAATACTGGTCTCATACCTTTGGCCACGGGAACAATAATAAAATTTATACTGCCTCCAACTGAACCCTTTCCAAGATTTGGAAAATGGTGAAAATGATACAAAATAGATGTTCTCTAGATTATATTTCAAAATTCATCCTGTAATCATATTAATACTTAATTTTGATAATAGCCTTCCTTCCAATGTTCTTAAGGGCCAAATAGTATTAATCATGAACTTTGAACTCAGCCATTTTTCTTATTCAATATCACTTCCTTCTCTATGTCATTCTTTCCCATATTATTTCCAATGAACAACACAAAACTAAAGAAAAAGAACTCACTGAATCTTCACATTTTGATGGTGACGTGCATTTTCAAACTGTTCTAATTTCTGGTTAATTGAATGACTGGATTTAATTTCATTGACTGATATGTTCATGAAATAAAAAATATTACACTCAATAAAGAGATTGTCCATTCATCGTGACTGTGTAAATAGACTGTCCTAACCCCATCCTCCATGAAAACAAAAAAATTATAACAATAGATGTCAATGATGGTGATTCTGTGATGTTCGTCAATGATGAATCCGCGATAGAGCCTCAGAGTAAAGATATTTAATTAACTATGTCATCAAAAACTCTCAACTCTGTCCACCATATGAGAGTTCAGAACCAGCATGGCTTATGATAAAAAATCAACCTAGATCCTGGCTCTGATAATTTATCTAACCCCTTCTCACTGAATATGGTTGACTGATAATTATAGCTGATTTGGGTAGTTTGACTGAGGTGGGCGATTTCGCAGTGAGCTCATCGTAGTTTGAGTTTCAAGAGAGAGGCATGTGGAGCTGTGCCTCCCAAAGAGTTTAGTAATATAGGAGGCGAATTGTGTGTTATATGTATGGTATAAAGGGTAGAGTGATGAGTGTTGTTGTAGTGGTGAAACCATCACATTTTTAACATACAGTTAATGCTTAAAAGAATTGATCACATGAAAATCAATTTTAAAAATTTAAACTTTTTATTTATCAATATTAGATTCTTAATGAAGACTGTGTCTTTTTCTTTGATATCATTATTTTTCTTTTTTAACCATGATAAAAGAAACCTAGTTTGACAAAAAATACTATAAAAATATTTTAATAAGGATAGATGTGGTGCAATGATGTGTATGAATAAGAATCTATGTTAAGAGTTACAATTATAGGGATCAAAATAGGAATATTTTAAGATGAGAGAGTTATGAAGATTTTATGGAGGAGATTAAGAACCAAACCTATGACTCAGTCACCAGCTTGGATTTGAAGGTCTCAACATTTAAAAAAAACCCAACTATTACTTGAGTATGAACTCATTTTAAATATGAACAATTTGGGTGAACAAGAGATTATAGAAAAACACAAATAAATATAATCAATATTTAACTCAACAAGTCATTATTAGAGGTGATATATGGAGTGATATATATGATATAGGTATAGAGAGATAGATATATATATGTAGTTGAGAGATACAGAATATTAATAGTAAAGTAACTCATTTTTAATTATGAATATGTAATAGTCTGATAAAAAACAACAAAACAACATATCAACATTTGTCCCCAAATAGGATCTTATTTTTATATATGAAGATCCCAGAATCCAATTCTCAAAACTTAGTAATCAGACAAATATAAACTAAATTTCGTTAAAAACTGGGAATATTCTGGGATCTGATGATGAAACCGATTTAATCTTACAACTTGTCACAAAATATGAAGGAGTTATCGAGATAATGAACAAAGAAATGCCAAAAAAGAACGATTTACTAAACTAAATGGTAAGAACAAAAGTTATAAGCAAGACATGAAAAAGAGAAATACACTAGAAATAAGGTAAAATCTTAAAGTAATATATAAATGCATTTTAAATTTAAGGGAAAGAATGTATCAACATAATAGTCATCTTCTTCCCTTCAAACAATTGAGAATCAAAACGTAAATAAACTAGTATTTGAATCTAGGTAGAGAGAGAGTCACTCTCCCAGATTTGATCA
Organism: Tetrastigma voinierianum; assembly: GCA_016808115.1. Taxonomy (NCBI): domain Eukaryota; kingdom Viridiplantae; phylum Streptophyta; class Magnoliopsida; order Vitales; family Vitaceae; genus Tetrastigma; species Tetrastigma voinierianum. The sequence goes on along the minus strand of JAEQBH010009469.1, from coordinate 50,394 downwards.
TCCCAATCATTGAGTCACTCTTTACAGCAGTTCGCCTGCTACAGAGCCCACGTGGCACTGATTTATGAGCTTTAATAAAATCCAGAGGGGTGTCTTTTTCACCATATAAGCAAAAGAGAACTTAGAAACAATGCTCGGTCAACAGCCTTAATGTTACATATCTGTTCAAATTAAGAACCCAACTGTTGTAACTTTTAGGTCCGCTCATGCTCCTAAAGCCAAAGAATTAAAGATTTATGATCAAACAAATAGTAGGTCTGAACATACGGAACTGGTTTTCACTGAAGTAATTGAAGGATTAGATTCCATGAAAACCCAGGCTTCAAATTATTCCAAATGTGTTCTGGTAACAATCTTTAACAATATTGTTTAATGAGTAATCCAAGCATAATTGGTTTGCACTAACACAAACAAAAACAATAATTTTTAATAATAAACAGAACTTTATAAATGAATTGATCATGAATTAATGTTTAGTAACATATGTACTGCTGATATATTTGGTGAATTTAATTAATCAGATTTGAACTTGACAGACATCCATATGCACCTGAACAACCCAGAATTATATTGCATAATGCAATATGTCTGGTAAAACTAACATGTTTGACTAAACGTTAATCATCTGAGGTAGTCCAAACCAAAAGATCAACCGCCTAATTTTCAATCATATAACTGGAGGGTGGTAACCACAACACATTAACCCGCCTGATGTCAGCCGGAGAATGGAAAATTCAGTGTTACAAACAGGATTTCATGTTAGTGGTGAGAGCCGTAGACGCAGCTAGTTAGTCGACAGCTATTGAAAGGTATAGCTGGTTTGCGGCGAACGCAGTGGGTATGGGTGGTGAGAATGATGAACTTTAACACACTGGTCATAGCGTATGTTTCAGATACAGATAATGTTATGAGATCACATAAACAAGATCTGCTTTTATCACATGAATATTATAATTTAATCGTTTGATGCGCTACGCAGGTTTTGAACTGTATTCCACAAAATAATGACTCTCATCTCATTTTTCAAAATGCCTGCTGTCCATACCCACTGTAGTGATTCCGGGCTTCCACAAAGCAAAGAGTTAACAATCCCGGGCTTGTTGGGTAGGGTGGGTAGGTGGTATAGGTAGGTGGTGTGGCAGGGCGGCAGGTAGGAGAGGTGGTAGGTAGAGTAGAGTTATTAATCTTTAACAGACAAAGATAAATAATAAATCAAAACTAAAAAAAACTAAATAAAATATCTTCATGTATTTTGTCCTCAAACAGGCTCATGCTTTATACATATATATATATAGAGAGTAGAGAGAAAGAGAATGATGGGTTAATCTGAAACTTATATTGAAACATAAACTAAATTGATATAAAATTTTTAAATTTTTAAATATTAAATAACTTTTCAAAATTGAAATAAAAGTTTATTGGAGCATCATTTTTTGTAATTTTCATAAATTTCACTGTAATTTTGTATTTTTTAAATAAAGAATAATTAATATTTTTATTAAATATATTGAAATGATGACTATAGCCCTTAAATAACATCATGAAATACTTAGTATCTTTAATTCTGTCCTTAAAAGTATTGGGAAACTAACTTCTTTTAAACTATTATATAACATATAGAGGAAGAAGAATGACTAGTTATTTTTAAAGAGATTTAAGATGGTGTGAAGAGGATCATCTTATTATCACTATGCTGTAATAGTAGTCATTGATCCAGATAAAGAATCCAGATCCAAAACATCAGATCAAACCAGGTGATTCTGAACAGTAGTAGTGCTAGTACTTAAACAAACAATGTACACTTTACATAGGTTTAATTGTAGTATGCACAGGTGCAATGTGTACACATTGTAATAAGGTAATGTTGATGAATTAATCAACAACTGCAGGTGTTAGTAATCGTATGATAGTTTATGGTAACCTGGAAAATTATCAGTCAATGCATGTAATGCTGCCTAAGCCTGTAGGTTTAATATTTTCTAAAATATAAAGGTGTGGTGGGTGTGGTGGGTGTGGTGTGGGGTAATGGCATGGGGTAATGCTGATGAGTTTCCAGATCATAGCTGCTTCACGTCTGTCATTTGATAAAGAGCTGCAGCTCCAATGGCAGAAGAGCAAAGTGTACAGGCTCATGATGCAAAACACCCTAATGGTAATAATGTTTGTTTCAATGTCTGACTCATGTTCTAGAACTCAACTGAATATGTTCACAAAACGCTTATCTTTACATTTTACAACATTTGATTCATTTTGATCACAATCTTTATCTGAATAGTTAATCAAGAATTTCTAATTTTAATAGAGTTAATTGGAATGATCAGTTGAACTGATATGCAAATTATAAATTGAACGTCGACTATCACCTTCCAGTTTTAGCCTTGGTTTTAACAAACCAAAGTAATTATGAATTACAAATAACTGTGTATTTATAGTACAAGGGAAAAGTATGAGTGAGCAATATGAACAAAACAGAAATAGAGGTTAGTTATACTTGCAAGAATAGGTGTGTGAGGTCCCCATTGGTGGTGTTATGTTCTTCCAGTAATGAAAATCTGAATAGCCTAAAAGGATATTTTTTTTAAAATTTTAAATAATGTCTCCAACAGAATAATACAAGCCCTTATTATACTTTGTAAAGTTTGTTGATGTATTCAAATAGAATCCTTGCCACACCATTGGCCTTTGAATTTTTTTTAACAAAAGATTCAAAACATACTTTAAATTCTTAATATTTTTATTTCATGATAATAAATAAATAAAACTAAGATAATGCTATTCTTTTTTTTTTTTTTGGTATTTATTTACTCTGTATACATTATAAACATTTCTATATTAATTCACAACGTCCAATTCTTCATTAAATGATCAACCTTAAAGTTTTAAAAGTTTAATAGTGATTTTCGATGAAATACAATATTATTTTTATTATTATTATTATTATTTTACTATCTAAGATCTAAAAAAATTTTGTATTTTCGAATTATTATTATTATTATTACATAAGTAGAATAGAGAAGAATATATATAAAGATATAATACAAGGGTAGTGTTAAAAAAGGGTAAGGGTGGTGTGGAATAAGTCAGGGTGGGAAAAGTAAGAAAGGGCAAAGCAAACAAAGGCATTGGGTTCACAGCTTCCCTACCAATCGGCTGGACACCACCATTTGAACCCTCACCACCAACCTTCCAAACATCGCCCTATGTTACTCACCACCTTCGTTTCTCAGATTTTTCCTTCCTTCAGCCGTAGCTTTGAACTCACACAACATGGATTGAATTTCTGCTAAAGAGAGAGGAGTGTGTTAAAACTTTATCCAATCTTCTTATTTTTGTTTTTGATAAAATATTGAATCTTCTTTTGTTTCACTTGAACATAAGAGATAATCTTTGAAATTTTCTTTTAAGATATTTCGTTCATTTTTCTTAAAGGTTTTCCTTTTTAACTTTTTGATTTTTAATAGTTCAAGTTTTGACGTTTAAAATGGAAAAGAAGAATTGTTTTTTTGAAAATTTTCTCTTTGTCTTTTGTTTTCAGTTGGTAAATTATTTTTTATTTATCCTACTCTTTTTTAAAAAGTAGAAAATAAAATTGTCCGTTTAAATATATATATATATATATATAATAGTGCTTCCATTTATATTTTCTTTTAGATCATGTTTATATTTCATTTTTATTTTTTTATAGTTTTAGAAAATTAAATATAGTAATTTGGAATGTATATCATGAAGGGATTTTCTTCTCTTTTATGTTAATTTTGTTTTTATCTATATTCTAATAAATTTATATTATATGGATTTGCTACAATTAATCAATTATTTGATTTATTCCATATAAAATGTATGGAAATATGACATTAGTGATTGAGTATACTGTGTTTTGTATTGATTTATTGTGGAAAGTATTATTTTAAATATGTCATTTATTTATAAATTTATAGAATAACCTATGTTAAGTGGTTGTACTTTAAGAGAACTTTCCTAAAGGTAGGAGGATGGAGATATTTGCTAAACATACAAAGAGAATTTTTATTAAGGTTGATAGATAAGTTATGTGAAATAAGAAGTTTTATTTGAGTATTCAAATTTTTTAGAAATGTTAGACTTTTATAGATTCTATCTGTTACAGTGTGCAGTGAATTTTCATTTAATTTGAACACTTGGGTGATGAATAAAATGAATTTCTTATCACTATCTGCCAAAATTTTGGACATACTAGAAAATAAATGAGACAAAATTAAATAAAAGTAATAAAGATAATGATTAATAATTAACATTGAAAAGATTTTGAAACTGGAACTTTGAAGAATCAGACCAAAATAGAGATTAAGGAAATTAATTAATAATAATTATAAATATATATATATATATATATATATATATATATATATATATAGTTGGTTAAGGGTTGTTGATATATATATATATATATATATATATATATATATATATATATAATATAACTCTTGATAAAAAAATTGAAGTTTAGGAAGGCTAAAGTTGACAATCTTAAATGAAAAATTTCAAAGTTTGATTTATCTTAACATTTTTATATTGTAAATGAAGAGACACCTTAATTTCCTATGGAGTTTATTCATAATAACATAAAAATATGAAAGAAAAGTCGACCTTCACTTCATTATGAAAAGTGATGATAGTTCTTTCATTATGAATTGTGGGATGATAGTCTTTTTTTAAAAACATGGGAGGATAAGAAACCTTCAAAATTTTAAGATGAGTTGTGGATGATATAAATATAAGTAGCCCGTCATTTTGAGATTTTATTGACACTAAAGAAAACATTTTGAATAAATTCAATTGTTATGCAAAAATATAACTACTAAAGACTACAACATAAGATTTTTTTTTTATCATTCTCTTCTATTACAAAAATTTCAATACTTATGTAATAATTTTTTCTGTTATGAGTGTTCAAAGTTTTTTAATTTCATCTCATGAATTGTTATTTTGGATTTATTCTTTATCTCAAATATTAATATTATAATTGCTAGTTTCTTGATCTTGTAACTAATATCCCATTTGCTGTGTCGTTGTCTTTGTGTAGACTTGTTGAATAGTTATTATAGCTGGTCTTTCATTCTCTATCAAGGTTAGTAAATGGTTTGAACTCCATGTCTTCTTGTACTTGATTATATAATTAATAATGTGATTATTGTCCTGCTTTCTAAACTTATTTTTTTTATTCTAATATATATATATATATATATATATATATATATATATATATATATATATATATCATAATAATAAGATTTTAGAAGAGCAAAAGTATTACATCAACATTCAATGTAGTTTGCTTAGAAGTTTGATATAATAAGTTTATATAAGTTTTAAAAAAAAAATTCTTGATGATTTTACATTAATTTGTCATATGTATAGAGAAAACCATAAACGATTAATGGAATGTGAGAGTAAGAATTGGTATTTTCCTTCTATTTAATGTTATAAAATAATAGGACCTTAATATTGTCCTTGTGTGGTGATTATATTATAATTAATGAACTTATAATGTTTGTTACTTCTTGTTTGGTTATTTTTTAATTGAGCATTGACATTATAATGACTTACATTATTAGATGATAATCCTTGAGCTTTCTATTGATTTTTCCTTTCAATTTATTTATTTTTTTAAATTAATTGTTCTTGATTTGCCTCTTATTTAATAATTTCTTTGAATTGATATCGCTCTTGAGTCTTTATCAAGCATTATTTAAGATCATAACTTAGAGATCTAATACCACAAAGAATATTGTTTAGTGCATATACTTAACCAACTCACTAATGAATAGGGATTGCTGTGAAAATAGGAATTTCTATGAGAAGTTAAACATTGCCCATTTCATAATTTTTTTTCATTATGTAAACTAATTAGGCATCATCAAGTTCCTAAGATTAAATGTGTGTGAGTATGGTCATATCATAGCAAGACTATACATGCATTATTTCATTTAATTTATCTCATTCTTTACTTCACATCTAATTTTATAAATACATACATAACATATGTGTATATGTCTGTAAAATTTTATGCCTATACATCATTGGTGATTGTCGTATTTAAGAGAAGATGAATTAGGAGTTGGATGCAATCAAATAGACTATGTAATGAATTTGTTGAAGGCGTGGGAACATTTATTCCAAGTAGCGCAGCAACACTTACGAGTGATTAATAAAACACGTTGCCCATGCAGACAATGTCTAAATGTAAGATTCCATGATTTGGTCACAATTGAGCAACACCTAATTAGATATGGGTTTTCAAGCAATCTATAATAAATGGATATGATCATGGCAAAAATATTGGAGGTGTTTCACGGTTCAAACTAGTATGCCTAGTGATAGAGATGGGTGTGCAAGAAATGAAAATTATGTTGAGGATGACAACTATTTTGATGATGACATTATTGCTCGCACTAAATGATATGCATGTCTAATTAACAAAGAAGCCGACTAAATGAATATACCGCCATGAAATGGGAAATGAGAAGAATATTGATAATTTGTTTGGTGAAGGTCATAAAGCTTTGTATCCAGGTTGTACTAAGTTCTCAGCATTGACTTTTCTTGTAAAGTTGATGCATATAAAGGTGCTCAATCGATGGAGTAATAAGTCATTTGACATGTTGCTCGAATTATTACTTGATGCTTTTCCAAATGGCACAAGTATTCCAAAATCACATTATGACGTGAAGAAGATGTTATGTAGATTTTGGTTTTAGATATGATTCAATCTATGCATGCAAGTATGATTGTGCATTATTTGGAAAGAGAATGAGAAGCTTCATAATTGTCCTTGCGGTGTGGTGAGCCAAGATATAAAAGGGAAAGATTCTCAAAAGTTTACGACATTTTCCATTAATGCCAAGGCTACAAAGATTGTTTTTGTCAAGACACATCGCTGGATATGAGATGGCATAAGGAAAAAGACTAAGGAAGAGGGTATTAAGGCATCCCGTATCAAAAAAGTATGAAGGATTTTGATAATCAATATCCTTGGTTTGCTCAGGATGCTAGAAATGTGAGGTTGGCCCTTGCAACTGATGGTTTCAATCCATTTGGTACTATGAGTAATAGTTATAGTATGTGTTTGTTGTCTCAGTTAAGGCCAACAGCCACCGTGGAAGTGTATGAAGGAGCTTTTTCATGATGTTTATTACTATTCCTGGCCAAGCTCTGTGTAAGGATATAGACATATACTACGCCTTTTGATAGATGAGCTTAAAGAGTTATGGCATGATGGTATCCATACGTTTGACATGTCAAGTGGAGATTATTTTCGCATGCATGCTTGTCTATTATGGACTATACATGACTTTACTGCTTATGGAAGTTTGTCCGGTTGGAGCACAAAGGGGTATAAGGCATGTCCGACTTGTAATGAAGACACATCATCACAAGGCATCGAAGCAAAATATGTTATATGGGTCATAGGGAGATTCTACTCTTAATCATTAATTGGAGAAGGAGTCGACAACATGATGGTAAGCCCGACATCGACCACCACCAAAGATACCATTCAGATGACATTGAGCAGTTGTCTCAGTTTGTAATTTGCGAGACCTGCAAGCATATCAATAATACAAACAAGAAAAGAAAACCAGTTTCCCAAGGAACGAATTGGACAAGAGAAGTATTTTTTTGAGTTGAGCATCGTCACAACTCAAGATGAGACATATCATTGATGTGATGTATGCGCTGAGAAAAATGTTTGCAGTGTGGTGAATACTTATTGAATATTGTCGGGAAGACTAAAGATACCGGTGCTCGCTTGACTTAGCATGAAGATAAGGAATGAGTTACATCTTTAATTGAAAGGGAATAAGTTATTAAAACCCCATGCATGTTATACATTGACCTTGGAAGAGGGAAGGGAGTTTTGTAAATTTCTTAAATCAGTTAAGTTTCCCGATGGTTATGCAGCAAACATATCAAGAAATGTAAACATTAGTGATGTGGGAAGATTTCTGTGGTTAAATCCCATGATTGTCATAATCTTTACTTCAACGACTTCTCCCTGTTGGCATTCTCCGTCCATATTTAAATAAGGATGTGTGTGATGCATTGCTGAATTATCCTGATTCTTTCAAAAGCAAAGACATCAGATGTCACCGATCAGGAAAGATCGAGGAAGGAATTGTTATTTATACTGTAAACCCTGAAAGGATATTTCCTCCAGCTTTCTTTGATATTAAGGATCCACTTGGTAGTGCATTTGCCCCGTGAAGCTGAAGCTTGCTGGACCAAGAAGTTATCTGTGATGTATCCATTTGAGAGGTATTTCACATACATTCAAATTTATCAAAATACTTGAAATCTGTTTCATGTTACCACATGACAAATTTATTTATTTTTATACTATTCTTGCTTACTTAGGAACCTAGGCACATTAAAAAAATATGTGAGAAATAAAGCTAGACCAGAAGGCTCCATTGCTGAAGCATACACTGTAAATGAAGCTTTAACGTTCTGTTCAATGTACCTTCGTGGTATTGAAACACGCTTCTCTCGAGTTGAAAGGAATGATGATAACTCCAGAAAACAAGCGCGGTCATTTACCTATTTTCACAACAAGCACGACCAATAGTGGTAGACAATTAGTGCAACTCTCAAAAAGAAGAACTGGAGAAGGCACATTGGTATGTCATAAATAATTGTCGAGTTGCAACCTTATTTAGAGTAAGTTTTACTCAATTCCTGTACAAATTCTTGTTTCAAATATTTGCGATATAAGTTAGAGGTTATGTGTAATGGAACACCTTATTTACATTCTTTTTTCAACAATGCACATATATGAGCAATTCGGACGAGTTACAAAAGACATGTGTTTAAATTTAGAGTTGAACAAGAAAAGCTTTTTCCAACGTGGTTTAAAGATCATGTGTTATTAATTATAAATTTCATGTTTCACAATGATAAAGTTTATCTTTTAACAATACTTTAATAAATTTAACACATGGATGCTGGCGACATATTCATCTTAAGCAATCATCTCAAGTCTCAAATGAACTATATTCATCAGCGGACCGATGCTCGACCACATGGCAGGATGTATTGTAAATGGAGTTCGCCATACTAAAGATCGTGACGATCGTCGAATTACTCAAAATAGTGGCATTTATGTTTTAGGGGAGCATGATGGGGAGGATGTTAATTTTATGGAGTTTTAACTAATGTGGTGGAGTTAGATTATTTATTCGGGGTATAAAAGTTATCCTTCAAGTGTAAGTGGTTCGACACAAATCGCAAATATAAGAGAATACAACAAGATCCACACTTCACCATCATAGATATTGAATCACTTGGAGAAGCGAGAATGATCCATTGTACTAGCTACTCGTCACAAGTGTTTTATCTTGATGATTATAAGAATGGCCAAAATTGGAAAGTTGTCCAAAAAGTTCAACATAGACACTTATGGGATATTTTAGAGAAGGATAATAATACTGAAGTTGATGGGAATTTTGATGAGACAATTGAAGATGATGCTTATCAAGAAAATGAGCTTTATGTTGAATGGTCATTTGGACCAGATGATCACTTAGGTTGCAATCGCTGATCTATAGATGTGTTAATCCGTATAATAAATAATACATTTTACCCATGGGAGATAGAAATGATGATGATGACTTCATTTGTGAAGATATAATTGAAGAAGATATTAGTGTTGATAGTGCTAACAATGTGGAGGAGTGGCTTTCAAGTGAAAGTGAGAGTGACTAAATATGTAAGTGTGATAATTAGTGATAGATGTTTTTCATTGTTATGTTTTACTAATTTATTATATATATATATATATATATATATATAATATATATATATATATAATGAGATTTTTATTATAATTTCATTATTTTATTAATTATAGGTTATCACATTATTAATGACATCTTTATTTTTGTATGCATATTATCAGCATAGTTGCAAATGGCCCCTGGAAACAAGCACCGTCCACCGCTCATTCCTGCCGGGTTAGAGAGAATTTGAATTCAAACAAATGATGTTAAACTAAAATAATCTTATTCAAATATTTATGACAAATTCCTTTAATGAGTTAATGATGTCAAACGAATATTTATAATTTAAAATGGTTGGTGTAAGAAAAAATGACATTCAAAGAGTTAGTTACGACCAACACATCGAACATCATGAATGCATTCCTCCAATGGTACGAACCGGTGGGGACATGTAGGAGGTTGGAGACCAACCTCATGGTGGAAATGAGTTTTGGACACCTGTAAAAGAAGTTGAAATATTTTATACAATTTTTTCGAATAAGTTTATATTAATTAACAGCAAAGTTTTTGCCGTACCCAGGACAAAAAAGGACTCGAAGTGGAAGGACTCATAGGGACAAGCCCAATAAAGGAGGCAGGTTATTAGCAACATAGAAAGATTGAAACACCTCCCACGCACAAGTCAATGTGGGTTGTACTAGTCTCTACAAAATTCTACATGTAAGAATGTGTTAAATTGATTTAATTGAGTATTAAATAATTTTTTTATTTTTGTAGATATATCAATGTTTAAGGTATAAAAAATATTGAACTTGTTGTCTTTATATAATTTTTGCATTTATTATAAAAAAATTATTCATTTTATATCATATTTAGGTAGACGAAATTGTTATAGTTCTAACTTAAATGATTTCTTAATGTTAATTGATTGTGATAAGTTCTTAACATGCAGCACATAAGATGAATGATAATGATAGTAAAAGAGGAGCCATATATAAGAGATATAAAGGTGTTGGGAATGTGGAGGACACTACAGCTAATGCAACATTGGAAGCCAATGGAATGCATGCTAGGCATAAAAATAACTCCACTTGTAAGCATGTTGAACTAGTTTAATTGAATAAGTCACCTTATAATGTGAATTTTTGATTATTTTTTTAGTACTATATATAGACTTATTAATGTTAAAAGCTTATAAAAAATATTCAGTGTTGAACAATATCATGTTTTTAACTAATTTTTTGTAATTTATCGCCACGTGATGACTCAAAATAGATTAAGATAAAAGTCGATGTGGTCCACTTAAAAGATATTGGTAAATGTAGATTACATACTAAGTGTTATCCTAAAATTGTTATTTATAGAAACACATAAAAAATCTAACAAAATTCCACAATAGCATGATGAAATTAGAAAAATTCCACATTGAGTATGCTGGTGAATTAAGTTTAATTAGACACGTCGAACAAAAAATTGAATTTTTCTTCTTGCTATCATAGAATTGTAATTGAAGCAATGTTGACATTAAAGAAATAGTTGTTTATTTTCGAATATATTGAATATAATTAAAATTATGAACTTGTATGTTTATTTAACAAGTCAATTTTTTTTAAATGAATTACATGTGATAATTAATTATTATAATTTTATAATGTTAGCTTCAAAGAATGACTCAGAGTCATAGCTTCGAACAGTCGGTGTAGATGAAGCCATGGGGTCAAGGGATGTAGAGGATACTATGAGTTTCAAGCAACATTGAACACGAGTCAGATGCCTTCCTATCCCAATAACACCCCTACCATGGATGGTGATTCTACCACTGGTAAGATATTAGATTAGCTTATTGGACATAATATTAATACTTGTTATATCTTAAATATAAGTCTAATCCCATATTTATTTGGTTTAATGATGTTACTCTAAATTATTAATTAGAATTGTTGCTGAACTAAAAATATATTAATTAATGATTGATATAATGTAGTCACCATAAACATTTGAAAGTTTAAGGTATGAATAGATATATTTCCTCATGCATATTGAATTAACTTATGGAGAACATGATAACAATTGCTATGACAACATTTTATTTTTCAAAACAACAATTTATATGAACTAATTAATTTTAATTCAGAATGTATGAACGTGAAGAAATTTGGCAGATACCGAGGTGTCGACCGACAAATTGATTCAGTTTTCACGAAATTGTCCACTTTGTGGGGTTGAAATTAAACCGCATTATAATGCTCCAACCTGGTGGTCAATAAGAGTAGAATGAAATCGTAGAGATAGGGACCATTGTAAGAAACTATGCACCATTGATATGTTGGAGAAGTGGGAATAGATATCCGAGAGTATGTGTTTTCATGATGGAAAATTCAGGTGTAAGGATGTTTAAAGATTTTCATAATTTGATATATAGGTTGCTTAATTATTTTTGTTCACTCTCATGTTAATAATGTGATTAAATTTATATCAATTATTGAAATGCAATAAGATATGTAAACCTAAACATGTATATAGAAAGCAATGAGGACCTTTGCTTAAGCAATTAGAAGTGTTACTACATGAGTGTACATATACCGATTTAAAGTTTGCACGGTTTGATGGTGTTGTTAAAATTGTTTTAGTGTTGATATCATATGAGTGTATTTATTTTGCATTATTATCATTTTTTGTTATCATTATTATTGTTATAATGCGACTTCCATTTTTTGTTGATATAGTTTGTAAAATTTTATGTTATCTTTAGTTTGAACATATGAAAGAAATACATTCTTGTTTTTTTCCATTTTATTCGTGTAAATATTATGAGAAAATAAAATTTAACTCTAAAATTGCGATGGAGATTAATTAACTCCCTAAATGTAGTTTAAAGAACCAAATCAAATAAATTGTTAGTCCTGAATTACTTTATTAATACATTCTAACTTCAAATTTGTGGAGTTAGTGATACTTGCTTATTTTATTATCTTTCAATCTTCTTGAGACTATCCTTACATTATCATGATATCTTATAATTTAGAATGTTTTGTGACCATCTCCACTCAGGAATCCCATATAGAGTAAACAATTATCTTCTTTTCCTTATAATTTTTACTTTCAAACATTTAAGTATTATTCTGTTATGATTAATAAATGAACTTTAGTGATAGACTTAACCTTGTTTTTTCAGACTTGGAATAAAATTAAAAACTATCTAACTATTATGGTAAAATTTTTTATATGTAAGTTGTTATTATCCATGTTTTTATCACTTACAAACCCAAATATATTTATTTACTATTTGTGGTGTAGGAAAAGTTTATAATTGATCTACTCAAAATCATGTGAAGAAGGCAATCGAAAACAAAATGGCTGCAAGGTATAGAGAGAGCATAGGAATAAGTGTCACAAGTATTTCACAGTTCTAATGGCAACAGGCAAAACAACATCCATATAAACATGTTAGTGATCAAAGGCACGGGATTGGTTATGTGATAGATTTGTTTCGAAAATTTCGTGAAGTCTTCATCAAAATCTTGTTTGGTTTGATTTGGCTATGTGAAACATGATAATATACTTTAATGCTGAAATTTTGATTTTAACTTTATCATATAGCGGCGCTCAACATTGAACAATCGAAATAGAATGAAGTTGCCTTTTACTTCATCGAGGGGATCAATATCTCTTGTAATGGGGAACATGTGGAAGAATTGGTAAAATTTAAAAACAATCTAACTTTATTGATGCTTCTAGAATTAATATTGATTATTATACTTCATCACGATTTTATAGTTCAATGAGATATATCAACTTTCATCTTCCTTCCTTCATAATTATCTTATCTCAATATTTATCGTTATTATATTGAATTTTTAATTTAATATTGCTATTACATCCTTTATGTTTGGTTGTCAAGTACTTTGCCGCATCTAAAATTATTCTTGAGTTATCAAAAGCTATGGTGGATGTCATTGCAATTCTATGCATAAAGACTTAGTGTGAGTGAAAATTTTGAATATTTTTCTATTGTATGTCTTGTTTAGCCTTAAATTTACTGTTTATTTACAAAATAAATGTATGTCTAAACAATGACGATTATGTTGAAGTTGTAATACATGTCTTGTTTACCCTTGAATCAATGTTATTTTATGTGCAAGTGTATTTCTATACAATAACCACTATGTTAAATTGAAATAGGATAACATTTGTTTCTATAATAAAAGTTTTTATGTTATTTACATAACTTTTATATACAATGTCCATAATATTTATAGCAAGGATGTATTTTTTGATATTATATGTATGAGGTGGATTTAAGGCAATCAAATTGAATTCTTAAAGTTGAAATTTGATTGTTTATATATCTACAATGATATCTTGTATTATTTTAATAAATAGATGGTTACCAACTTAAGTATGTGTCAATTATTTTTTATATGTGTTTTTAACTATTTTCCTTTACAATAGATATTGTGACTTGTAAATTTTATAATATACATTTTTTATACAAAACACATACATTTGTTTCTTTCTTCATAAGTGAATCAATTTATTATAAGAATTATAGTTTTGGCTTGAAAAAAATAATAATATAACAAAAATTATATTGAAATACAATATCAGAGAATGACTTACATTACCGTGAATTAACAAACATAAATATGTTTACAATAAAAGATATTCTGAAGTCTTACTAATTGTGATTGTAATGGGATGCAAATTTATTTGAGAGATTTAACTAGTCTATTATTTCTTAAAATTATATTCATTGTTTACTATTTTTTCATATTGTTATTTAGGCACGACACAATGGGACAAGCACCAGCTCTAATAGAACTTTTCAAGTTAATGCATTGGACTTCAGAATGGTCATAAACAAGAAGCACAAACTTTTTGTGAGTTTTCTTAGAAATCTTGTAATTTCTTATTTATTTGACAATTATGAACTTATTTGTAATTTTAATTAAATTAATATTAATAACTGTTTTCAAATTAGAATTTTGTGATGTTCACTTGATGATTTGCAAATGTGTTACATCGAAACAGGTTACATTAGTTTTACTATTTTTTTTTTTATTCTATGTATAGTAGGAAAATTTGTAAACATGCTATTGAAATGGATCTAAACCTTCCAAAATTATAAGGTGGTTACTCATAAAGAACATGCTATGCAAACAGACATATGATATGTGCCCAAATATTTATTTTTCTTGTCTTTGTAGGAAAGAATGTTTAGAGTTGCAAAAGCAAACTAAAGGGGCGTAAGGTGGTCAAGCCTTATCCGAGGCCGATATATGTGTTCGAAGGTTAGGCTCAAGCGATCTGATATATTAAAGGCCTAGGTCATGGCCCTAAACCACCCCCATCCTCATCATCAAGATCTGACATGCTAAGTCACATCGAGAGAGGAATTGAAAATGAGCTTAAAGCAACACGAGAGCTCATCCAAAGCCAAGAGACTCCTCGAATCCAACAACAACAATCCCAAATAGATCGCGATTAGCTTTGTTAGTGAAAATGCGCAAGACATGAACATCCAAAGATCAAGCTCAGAAGTTCATCTCCTTCAGCGATACAACATTCATGGATTCCTAATCACACTTTATGGATATCATATAAAACTTGGTTTTATTTTTGGGGATGTTATCTCTTTTGGCATGTATATATGGTTTTGCTTTTTTTGGGACATTCACTTCCTTTTCTTCATACACAACTCATGGATTCCTAGCCACACTTTATGGATACCATACCACTTGGTTTTGTGTTTTGGGGGAAATTATCTCTTTTTGACATGTATATATAGTTTTTCTTTTTTGGGGACATTATATCTCTTTGACATGTATATATGGTACATTAGGATGCTGCAGTTTTTGGATGTGATCATATTTTGCATGTTAGTTTCTGATCTTTTCTTTTAGTTTGCAGTTATTTCATTTTACAAATGTGGATATTAAATTACTATTTCTTTATGTTCATATTTGTACAGGTGCTAGTTTTTCAACTTCTTATTTCTTTTTGGACCACATAATATTTATAAATGTGATACTAAATGGTACAATTTGTCCTTATATATGAGTTTCTTAGGTATTTGATGGAATACTATAAATTATGTAATTTTTATTATTAATCTATAATAAATTCAACCACGAGACACGTTTATGCTTTATTATATTTTATAATTTAATTCTTAAAATATAATATTTATGATAAGGAAGAAAATTATATTATTATTATTATTATTATTATTATTATTAATAAGGTTATTTATTATTAGTTTTATTATTTGAAATCAAAGCTTCATAAATAAAGTTTATTATTTTTATTATTATTATTATTATTATTATTATTATTATTATTATATTAAAAGCAAAGCTTCTTAAATAAAGTTTTGATCAAAATCTATTTAGCAACAAAATTATAAAATTCATTGTTGTATGCATTTAATTTAGAGCAAACAAATTAACTCATATAATTGGGAATTTTTCGCAACAAAATTTTAAATATTTAACAACGAAAAATTTTGTCAAAAAATATTATTGGAGACAATAAAAAATTATGTTCTATAAGGCGTATTAGAACGAAATATTTTATTTGTTGCGAAACCTTTCGCGACGAGGGATAAGGCGACGTCCTTGAAACAAAAATAGTCAACATTTTCGTTGCAAAATAGCTTTTGTGACAATATTAATCCAAACAAAAATAATTATGTTGTTAATTACCATATTTCTTGTAGTGATATATATATGTGTGTAAGGGTACATGGAGAAATGGGCTCTTCAAAATGAATGTAATGACTGGTGTACTCTCCTCCTAAGAATATTAATAATAAGCACACGTTTTCGCATATGCCAATCTTCAAACGCGATTAGACCAGACATGTTAATTATGATATATTGCGCAGATTAATTTGGCGGAATAAGCTTGGCCCAAATTTAAACTAGATCCAAATCATAAAATGTGAGATTTGTGTAGAATCTAACTACAAGAACTTCTTTCTTTCCAATCAATTGAAAGAAGTAGTGAACCCCTTAGAGCAAACACACACATCTGGATATATGAGGATATGAAATTTATTCAAACGAGAGGTGGTAAGAAATATTTTCTTACATTAATTGATGATTGCACAAGATACTGTTATGTTTACTTATTTAGAAGGAAAGATGAGGCATTGGAAATGTTTCAACATTTCAAGAATGAGGTGGAGAAACCAACCCTGATAGAAAGATCAAGGTGATAAGAAGTGATCGAGGTAAGGTGAAATATGTAGCCTTATTTGGCATTTTGTTCACAAAATGGTATAATACACCAAACCACTGTGACCCATTCACCAAAGAAATGGGGTTGTTGAACGTAAGAACGTAACTTTAAAAAGAAATGATGAAAATGCATTACTATTAAGCTCTCGATCACTCCTCAAATTTGTGGGGAAGCGATTCTTTCCGCAAATTATATTCTCAATCGAATACCTTACAAGAAAACCAATAAATCCCCCTATGAGTTGTGGAAAGGTCGAAGACCTTCTTACAAATACTTAAAAGTGTGGGGGTGTCTGGCTAAAGTGGCGGTACCTATACAAAAAGTTAAATGTGACCAAAAACAATTGACATGTTATCGATACGCATTGAGCAATAGTGGAAGCGTATCGCTTAATTCATAAATCGAAATTTTCGATATGCATGTCAATACTATTATCGAGTCAAGGAATGCATCTTTGAAAATGTATTTCCTTACAAATCCACACAGAGTTTGAACTCGCTAAAAGAACTCATGATACTAAGAAGAGGCAAGAGTCAAGGCCAAACAAGATGATGATGAACTTAGACGCAAAGAGTTAATCCCGTAACGCCAAAATCTTTTGGTTCGGGATTTTCTAACGTGATTGCCAGGAAGATGAGCCTCAAAACTTTAAGGAAGCAATGTCAAGCCCTGAAGCTCCATATTGGAAAGAGGCTATAAATGATGAAGTAGAATCTATCTTGCAAAATCATACGTGGGAACTAGTGGATCTTCCACCAGGTTCAAAACCTCTAGGATATAAATGGATATTCAAGAGGAAAATGAAAGCGTATGATTTTGGCCGATAAATATAAAGCCAGATTGGTTATCAAAGGTTACAAGCAAAAACAAGGCTTGGACTATTTTGATACCTACTCACCGGTAACAAGAATATCATCCATTCGAATGTTAATAGCTGTTGCAGCTATAAACAATCTTGAGATACATCAAATGGATGTAAAGACAACTTTCTTAAATGGTGACTTGGATGAAGAAATCTACATGGAACAACCCGAATGGTTTATTGTTCCAGCTCAAGAAAATAAAGTTTCGCTTCGCTTGTTAAATCCCTTTTATGGATTAAAGCAAGCACCAATGCGTTGACATGAGAAATTTGACAATGTGTAATGATGACAAATGGATTCAAAATCAACGAATGTGGCAAATGTGTATATGTTTCAAGAAATCACCGAACATAGTTCGCCTATTATTTGGTTTCTTATGTTGATGATATATCATTATGGGTAGCAATAATGAAGTCATTAAAAACTACCAAGGAAATGTTCAATAATAAGTTTGACATGAAAGACTTAGGTGTTGTTGATGTTATACTTAGGATAAAGATCTCAAAACATCGATGGGACTAATAGTATCTCAATCACATTACATTAAGAAAAATTCTCAAGAAATTTAACAAAATGACAAGAAATTAATGTGAGAACACTGAGATGTAAATCATTTTATCTCAAAAATAATGGCAAATGCCTTACAACAAGAATACGATAAGATATTGGCAGCTGGACATGTATGCGTCATGAACTGCACTGCCCGCACATAGCTGTCGTTAGTACCGAGTAGATACATAAGTAATCCAGTTCTACACCATTGGAAGGCAATAGTTGAGTTTTGAGGTATTTGAAATACATCCAAAACTATGGATTGCACTACTCAAAATATCCAAAGAAGCATTTGGAAGGATAATTGTGAAGCAAATTGATATCCGACACCAAACTCAAGTCCACAAGTGGCTATCTATTTACACTGCGGCGGAGGGATGTCTTGAAATCTTCTACAAACGCATTGCTGGGATCCACGATGTAACTTGAGTTTATTGCACTAGATAAAGCTGGTAAGAAGCAGAGTGGTTTCGTCATTTCTTAGAAGATATTCCAATATAGCCACAACCTCTCATCAAGGCTGGCATCTGGCTGCAATAGTTAATCGAATTGGAAGAGCACAGAGTCATATATATAATGGTAAGTTCCCGATATTCGCCAAAGACAAAATATCGTGAAGACAACTCTCTCTATCGGCATTATGACCATTGAATACAAAAGGTCAAAAGAGAACATTGCGGATCCGTTAATCCAAAGTGGCGGACCGTGAGAGCAAGTGGTAACCATCAAGGGAATGGGTTTAAAGCCTATACACTAAAGAGTCGCTGTAATGGGCAACCCAACCTAGCTAACTCTGGAGATCCCAAGATCTAGGTTCAAAGGGGACAACCGAATTTGTGTGATTCATCAGATCACTACGGAGAACAAATCTCCTACTCATTCCTATAATCGTAATACGATGCCCAGAACGCGAACAGGTAAGCCACGCTTTAATGATTCTTATATCTTGTTAAAGACAAGTGGGTATAGCGTAATACCTCCCATGTTAAGTCACCCATGCGAGCGAACTGGGTCGGTTCTATGAGAATGATAAAGGCTAAATTCTCTCTAGGGAGCACCTACATGAAACCAAAGAATTGTCTGTAATAAAATAAACACAATCTGTGGAGAGAACCAATCAGGTTTAGAAAGATTCTACGTGAATGCTATTGTCTTGGGTTTTGGCACAAATGATCAACAACCAAGACATCATGTTCACTGATCAATCAAGAATCTCCTCGATAGCATTTCTCAATAAGGGAAGGTTCAAGGCCACGAGCTACCTTCTCTTCTATACATAAAACATTTCAACTTAACTCTCTTAGTGTCAACACGTCATTTGCATTACTTTCAGTCAATTTCATTCATGTGGGATTGTTGGAAAAATGGGCTCAAAGCACAATAAATTAGCTATCTTTGAGCTTAAAACTACACCAAGTCCACAAACCCCTTTCTGTGGGTCCACATGGGAATGTGTGTTTTCCTTCCCGAGGAGATGAAGATTATATATTGAGCTGTTTAAACCATTATGAGTGAATTAAATCGCTTCCAAACATCACCTCGAAACTGCACCAAAGCGCGAGCCAGGAAAAGCCAGTCCACATCGATGGGAACAAGACTTTTAAAGCAGATATATACACCCACCAGAAGGGGCCAAATCTGGCGCACCCCGGGCCAGGAAGGGGGAGACCTAGCTCATGCTCGCCGTCTCACCACACACGCCGCCGTCGCCGTCACCCCGCCGAACCGTGCCGCTGCCGAGCTCCAAACGCCGCCGCTTTGGAAGGATCGACCAATGGACGCCGACCGTGTCTATACAAACACGACTTAGCCTAAGTTTACGACATCATCAGCCATGAGCAAGTCCATAAATAGGATATAGGACCAAGCATTTCATCATAATCGAAACATTCATTCTTCCTCTTCCTTTCTGTTTGAGAGCAAGTTCTGAACAACTTCTGGTTCAATGACCAACCACGAAGTAGTCGCATTGTAAGTTGCGTGGAGATCATTTATCCCGAGACAAATTGCCAGAACTCGAACACCACCGCGGCAAGAATAAATCTATCTTAAAGCGAAATTGTGTCCAACATAGACTCTGACCAGCTTCTAACTTTGCTCCGGTTTCTCAAACAAAGTTGGCATCTTATTGCTTTTAAATTTGCTTTTCTCTTCTCGTTATGTTTGCATCTGCTCGCCCAATTTGTTCACAAACTGTGTTTTTGGCTTCTATCACCGATATAGGTTTCTCGTGACCGGGTTAACAAAAATCATTATAATAAGGCTAATGATGCACCTCAAGATGGATTTCATCTTTTTTATCATTGAATTTTCCGAACTTCATTATTTTCATCTTTGAACACCTTAGAACTCTTAAACCTCTTGGAATCATTTGAACCATTTCTAATAATATACTTTTTGGTCTTCCCTATTTTAGACCAACCCCCTCTTCTTAACCTCCTCAACCTCCTCTTTTATTATGGGTGATTTTGATTAATATTTTTTGAAAAAGAATTTGGAAAAAATCTAACCTCCATCCATTTTTGACATCATTTTTTAACAAAAATATTCTTCATTATTTTCCTTTAAAATAACCTTAATCTATAAATACATAAAAATAATAAAGGTATTTTTATCCAAAATGAATTTTTCTTCAAGAAAAACATGAGAAGAGTTAGATTTATAAATTTTAAATTATCTGAGGTTTTTATCCGCAAATATTTACTTTATTATTTCTCTCAATTGACACCACTCACCCCTCAAACTTGTAGGGATGAGTCTGAACTTGATCTTGGGTTGGACATCAACTTGACTAACTTGAACGCCAATCTGACCTCAATTAGCACTAGGCCCACAAAAATTTCTTAAGACATCAAATTTGGAGTGTGTAGAAATAAAATAGTTTTTTGGACGTAAAGAGCATGAAAATTGCAAGATTTTTATTTTCTTTGGACAAAATTAAAAACATTTCGGATAAGTTTTTTAATCATCAAACAAAGGAATATTTGAGCATGTGATGATGGGGCATAGACCAGTTTGGCGGCGTATTAACCAGAATAAATAATTTTATTTAATAAGGAAAAAAACAAGAAAAAAGAAAAGGACATTGATGAATGAAGCGGACAACATTAGTTCCAAAGAAAATAAATAATGGGAACGAGGTTTGTGATTTTGTCCAAAAAAAAAAGCAGGCCCACTGAATTTGTCTCTCTACAGTATCATTATTATTATTTGCATGGGGACAATGCCTTCAAAGCTCAAACATGTGTTAGATAATTGAATCTCTTATAAACAAGATCTGTTCATACCAAATCTTTGATCTTCTAAAAACAAGATCTGTTCATATCAGATCTTTAATCTCTCTCATACCAGATCTTTAATCTCTTAAAAACAGGATCTGTTTATACCAGATTTTTAATCTTTTAAAAACAGGATTTGTTCATACCAGATCATCAAGTATACCAAATAAATAATAGCTGAAGCATACCTGAATTTTCCATTAGTAACCTATTCAGCTGGTGGGTTTTGTCTTCCAAATTAAATGCGGTCTCAAATCCTCTCGATAAGGGATGTTAAAAGAATTGAAGATACTTTTTAATTTTATCATAATCATTTATATTGTAAGGCAAACCCTGAAGCTTTGTCCCGCACCCTAGCTCGCCCATCTGTAACTAGAAACTATACTCGGTCTCTACACATATGCGAGGTCCACATCTTAAATTAGATGCATAAAGCCCAAAATACCTAAACCATATTAGATCACTTTATTTAATTGGCTCAACTCTTATTTGATAGCTCAGAGATAAACAATTATACACATATAAGCTCATATGATGATTAAAAATTCCCAACAATCTCCCACTGGGCTACATATGCTACTCCTTACAATCGTGTATTCAACCTTATGAGTCATACTGCTATCATTACCCCGACGCACCGCAAAAGAAATAACATTAACGATCAGCACTTGGCGATTGACCAACGGTCTGCCATTATCAATGCTGATAAGAGGGAATCAAAACGATACGGATCGCTCTTGATGAGTGGCAAACATGGGCTGTTATTTATCCGTCATGAGCATACCTTTAACCGGGTCCTACCTTTATGACTTAGTGAGATCAACTTTTTTAAATAAGTTCGCAGACAAATAATCAAACACTTTATAACCGAAAATGATCTCAAATGAATCAACTGTGACCAAATAAAATGAAAGTATAAATATGTTTAGTTTGAAAATCATCTAAAATACAAACTCTCATTGAAACTAAATATCTTGGAAAATATGCACACCCATATGAGCAAAGGTGCCTATGAAAGATCCCTTTCGGGGTGGCACTCCATTAGTAAGTGGATCCGCAATCATGGAGTTTGTCCCAATGTGTTGAATAAACAGTCCACTCTAAACTCTCTCCTTAACAATTAGGAACTTGATGTCTATATGCTTTGACTTTGTCGAGCTCCTGTTGTTATTGGAATATAGTACTGCCAAGTTATTGTTACAAAATATCTTAAGTGGTCTTTCATCAAGGTCCACAATGCGCAAACTCGTTGACAAAATTTCGCAGACCCATATCCCATGGTTGATGCCTCAAACATGCTATAAACTCGCCGCCATGGTAAGAAGGTATGAGTGTTTGCTTAGCACTCTTCCAAGAAATAGCTCCAAGAAGTACATGTAGATATAACCCGGCGGATCTTCTACTTGACA
This sequence comes from Tetrastigma voinierianum, assembly GCA_016808115.1. Lineage (NCBI taxonomy): Eukaryota > Viridiplantae > Streptophyta > Magnoliopsida > Vitales > Vitaceae > Tetrastigma > Tetrastigma voinierianum. The sequence continues at coordinate 27,298 of JAEQBH010009469.1, read as the reverse complement.
TCCGACAAAAATCTGAATCGACAGCCAATGATCTCCAACCGATCCTATTTTTTGTATGTGAGCATAAAATCTGTTTTTCAGAAATACCGCATGACCCGCTTCTGTCAGTTTTCCAATGATCCAATCCCGTGTTACTTAAGTATCTCCTCAGGGGCATTCCAACAATGTACGAATATCCGACACGCACAAACCCGAGCATACATCGACCCTATAGCCGAGGTGACACAAGGAATCTGTGATTTCGCTTCTAAGTCATTCTCGGGCATTGACATGTCGAACTTATCTCCCCAGACAATGTGGTAACACCGGTTTACAATCCTGCATACCAAACCTTTTAAGTACCTTATCGATATAACTCTTTTCAGGATAATCTAAGAATACCTCAAGAGCAATTCCTTGATATATTTGAATTCCCAACAAAGAGGCATCACCAAGATCTTTCATTTAAAATTGCTTTTGATAGAAATCTCGTTTCAAGTAATAAGCCTATATCATTTGTGGCTACAGATGTCATCAACATATAAAACCAAAAATGTACTTACCCCACTAAATTCAGGGTATATAATCGATTCGCCAAATGTCATCTCAAAACCGAACGAGATGACAAATTTGGCAATTGTAATACCATTGACTAGATGTTGTTTGAGTCCATAGATGGATTTCTTTAGTTTGCTAACCATTTGCTTTGCATCTCCTGACACAGTTTTCTGGCTGCACCATATAAATTGTCTCATTAATGTCACCATTGAGAAACGCCCTCTTAACATCCATCTCATGTAACTCAAGATTAAAATGTGCCACTAATGCCATTATTATCCTGAAAGAGTCTTTCGAAAAAACTGGAGAGAAAGTCTCTTTATAATTGATGCCTTCTTTCAGTGTAAAGCCCTTTGCGACAAGACGAGCCAGGCCTTCTACATCAGCTTTTGAATCCTTCTTGGTTTTAAATATCCATTTACAACCAATGGGTTTCGCACCTTCAAGATATGGTACAAGGTCCCAAACATCATTGTCCTTCATGGACTCCATCTCTTCATTCATAGCATCAATCCACTTTTGAGAATTAGAACTTTCAATGGCCCTGGACAGGTTGATTGATCACTTCCTGCACCACACCGCAATGTCAACTCCCATGTTCTTGGAGAAATACAACATAATCCATCCGAAATTGCGCTTTCTCCTCTCTAGTGGATCACCTTAATGGCATAAGTTCTCGAGGTTGTAGAGTTTGTTCTTCTGCAATATTATTTAAATTGCGGAGGATCATATAATATTGATTCCTGACTGAATTGCTAATGCAACAGAATGTAATACTGGAATCTAACATTATGATCAATAAATTTAGAGGATTTCATCATGTCTTGAAGATAAAGTCTGATTTTCAACTGAACATCAGAATGGCATCTGCCTCAAAAATGGCCTTCCTGCACAAGGATCATAAACTTGTAACCCCTAGATCTTTCGTAATATCCAATAAAGTAAATAACTCGATAGTTCTTGAGTTCGCTTTCATTTGCCTATAAGGTCGTGCCTCACTGGACATCCCGAAATGTGCAAATGCTTTCCAAACTAGGCTGTTTGCCTATCCAACTTCATAAGGGGTTTTATCAGTTGTTTTAGTTGGAACTCTATTGAGTATATACACTACGGTCTTTAATGCTTTACCCCAAAGTGATGCCGGTATGTGAATGATCGATCATACCCTTACCATATCCTTAAGTGTTTTGTTTCGCTCTTTCAAATAATTCATATTCATGCTAGGCATTCCTAGCATAGTGTACTGTGGAACTGACACCACATTCCCCAGAAGAACGGCCCGTGATGTCGTTTCACCGATCCGTCATATCTCGCCATAGTACCGCCACCATGGTCGACCGACGCTTTAATCCTTTGTTGAGTTGATTCTCAACTTCACTTTTATAGCTTTGAACACATCCAAAGATCAGATTTGTCATGAATAAGATAAAGGTAGTCATATCGAGAGAAATCATCTATGAACGTTATAAAATACGTTTGACCATTCCAAGAAGCCGTAGGGAATGGCCCACAAATATCCGTATGTATAAGTTATAAGACATCTGAAGCCCTATTAGCACCCAATCTCCTAACGTTTGTTTGTTTCCCCTTAATACAATTAACACAAGTGTCAAAATCCATAAAATCAAGGGGATCGAGAATTCCATCGCACAAGTCTCTCACCTCCTTTCGAGATGTGACTCCAATCTCTATGCCATAATGAGGAAGAATTCTCACTAGTTAATTTATCGCTTTATGCCTAACGCATTTGCATGCAAGGATTCATTAAATGATGCAATAGTGTCAAGAAAATATAGATTATCGTGAACGCACAGTTAAATCCGTAACCAACCAAATTTGAATTTTACAAAGAATGACTTTTCCATTTCCAAATGAACAACAATAACCTGATGTGTCCAAAACAGGAACATAAACCAAATTCCTTCTAAGAGACGGTACAACATGAGTCTCAATCAAATCCAAATAAAATCCAATTCTTAACAATAATCTAAAAGTCCCAATTGCCTCAACTTCCACTGGATTGCCATCACCAACATAGATGTATCTTCATCATCACCGGCTGACAACTTAAGCAACCCCGCATAGACACACTAATGAGTTGTTGCAAATGAATCTAACCACCATGTGCGTCTAGGGTACCGAAGTCAAATTAACCTCGTAACAAACGAAACTAAGAAGTTATCTTCTCGTGCAATGCTTTACATGACCTTCTCAGATCCACAATGCCCAAGGTTCATTCATCCCCATGCTTCCTTCAGGTTCTTCCAAAACCACCCTCCTCAGCGCTTCTTTTTTATTATTCTTGTCCAGACACACATGTTAAGCGAGCACTTTCTGCCTTATCAGTGCTCAACCTTTCCTTTCGGACACAAGTAGATATGAGCTCATTAAGAGAGCCGTGCCCCTTTTGACAGCTTATAGCTGACTTTAAATTGATTGTACTCAGGCTCAAGGAGACAAAACCAAATGCACTAGCAAGTCTTCTGATAACTCCAACTTGCGCTTCAATTTCAGCCAAAGCAGGAGACATTTCCATAATACCCTTATGTTTCCTTTTCCTACATAATACCTCATTGAGATAAGTTTGCCAAAAGGCATTGCTTCAACCTTTCATTTTTAAGAACCTTTTCAATATCCTCAAGAAACCCTTAGTCAGAGGTAACTGCTCGACATAGCGCCCCAAAAAGCCTCGAAATTCTGCGTGCTTCATGATCATCAAGCTCATAATGGCTTGACCTTCCCACTTTTCCATCTCCCAGTCGTGGAGCAGACTCCCTGCCGTGTAAGTAGATCTGGTTGGTCAACTGGTAAAGCAAGATCCAAGTCCATGACCCCGAGAACAATCAAAATGTTCTCTTCCATATTCTGAAATTAGTGCCATTAAGCATTGAATGAATTAATATTGGTAGAGATATTCGCAGCGTAACCCAGAACTAAACGTAGAACAAAATAAATAAATAAATAAATAAATAAACTAAATTACTCAGCAGTGTACAAAACTATAATATGCAAAATTAATTAATCACGCATTAACAGGCCCCCATCACAAGATAACGCACAACATTAATATTTAGTCTTTGATATAAACATTAACTTGTAAATGACACCTTGGTGTAGTGATCAAACACCGATAATAAAGCGATGTCAAACACTAAACCTTTCTTTGGACCTAATTTAATGTTCACATTTTATACCGGGCACTACCACACGTTATTAATTACGTGTATATGCAATTCCGGCCAAACATTAACCTTCCTTTGAGTCGATTAATATTTGCATGAATAACATACACACAAAACCTTTTAATATTCAAAATTAAATTAATTTCCACAATAGAGGTTGCTTTGGCAACATATTGTTTTGATTAATTTAATTCCTAATATTATATCCATAATTACCAAAATCTAGAATACCCAAATTGTGCATCCAAATTAAGAATTGGGTCATTACAAATCAAACCAGAAATTGTAAATTGAACCCAAAATCTATTTCCTTATTATTAATCTTTAATATACATAAAGCAGTATATTTCTAAATTCTCAATAAAAATATAAGCTATATACATACATGTGTAATTCATGTATACCAAACCAAATTACAAATATTGCTAAATTATCAAAGTCATAATAAGTAATATGTTCAAGATCTTTAAATCTTGAAATATGTGACGGCTAAAGAAAACCATAAAATCGTCATATTACAAATTCCATAAAGCCAGTTTGATATTCAACGGAATCCATAAATAATTTCATGATGAAGACAATAGATCAACCATTCTTGATGACCTAATCATGAATCTAGGCTTTGATACCACTTGTTGATAATTGAATCTCTTAGAAACAGGATCTGTTCATACCAGATCTTGATCTCTTAAAAACAAGATATGTTCATACAAGATCTTTAATCTTTTAAAAACAGGATATGTTCATACCAGATCTTTAATCTCTTAAAACAGATCTGTTCATACCAGATCATCAAGTATACCAAACAAATAATAGCGGAAGCATACCTGAATTCTCCATGGTAAATCTATCTGAGTCTTGTGGTTTGTCTTCCAAATTAGAATGCAGCCAAATCCTTCGATTTTGGATGTCAAAAGAACGAAGATACTTTAATTAAAAATTACAACCATTTATATGTGTGAAACCCTATGTTATAATTTAGTATACCCATCATAGAACTAGAAAACCATAACCCGGTCTCTACACATATGAGGTCTACACTTAAATAAGATGCATAAAGCCCAAAATACCTAAACCATATTAGATCACTTTATTTAATTGGGCTCAACCTTATGTGATAGCCTGTATACACAATTATACACATATAAGCCCATATGATAGATTAAAAATTCCCAACAACATGCACTCATCATGAGCCACTACAAGCATGCAAGCTCTCACTCTCTTATCAATTCCCAAATAAAAACCAAAACCCCATTAACAAATAAAAGAGAGAAAGAGGGAAAGAGAGAGAAAGAGAAAAAGAGAGAAAAACCCATTAACAAGCAAGATCTGCTCCATCTTGCTTCACCCAAACACATGAAATTTATTGTTATTATTTTTGCACCTGTGAGTCTCAATTTTTGGACGTTGTCCCAATTTCCGAGCTTACTATACATTCACCAAGAATGGTGAATAACCAATACCTATCTCACAAGGATCTCGATTGACGCGATGTCCCCGTGGCATGAAATGTAACATACCATTTCATGTTACACGCAAACGAGTACTATATACAACATTAATAACACATGAATAATTATATATATATATATATATATATATATATATATATATATATATATATATATATATTACATAGATATTACATCCATCATAAATTTCATGTCAATACATCCATAAGCATGCATTAACATGATTTTCACACAACCAACATGTTATTCAAATTTTTGCAATAACACATAAAAAAAAAAAGAACAACACACACGGTCCGAAAATCAGTCCCGGACTGCCCGAAAATAGTCTCAAATTCCCCGCCCGTGATCAAGTTCAAAAATAGTCCAAAACCGCCTGAATCGTCTAAAAACAAATTTCCAAAATTTAGTCCTGATCGTTTAAAAATAGTCCCGAAAATCTTTGACTATCCGAAAACGCCAAAATTCGCTCCGACTATCTAAAAATGCTCAAAATTAAGTCCCGACCATTCGAAAACAAATTCCGGTGGGCCTCTAATATTTAGTCCCAAAATTCGACTAATCACACGGCCGCCACGACGTGAATAAAAACCTATGCCATTAAATCGGCTTTTAAGATGTAAATAATCAAGAGAAAAATTTTACCTCAAGCTTGACTTAAACCCAAGATTATTACTCACGCATAGCTTCCGTCGCGCATTTAATCCTCGCTTTCTGCTGTAGATCGAAAAACCTAGTTCTCGATCTCCATAGATTCGTGAGTTAAAGATAAGAGCTTTCTCTCTACCTCTCTTCTCCTTCGCTCGCTGCCCCGCTCTCCGTCTCTGCCTCCTCTTTCTTTCTTTTCTTTGAACTCCCATTTCCTTTTCTTTTCATTTTTCCTTTCTTTTTCCTCGATTCTTTTATTACCTCTTTCTTCCTTTTTTTTCCTTGTTCTAATCCCAGCGAATTCTCCTGTTTGCTTCCACTCCCATTCCTTTTAAATTTTCATTTTTTTTCTTTTTCTTTATTCTTCCATTTGACTTTCTTTTTCTCTTTTCTCCTTATTTTTATTTCTCTCTTTCGACAATACGATTCAATATGGTACTCATTCATACAAGCGTATCACATGGATCATGCTACGTGTCACCCCTAGTATGTTGGCGGCATCCACATGCTCATGCCATGTGTCACCCGACACCCGATATATCAAAACGCGGAAATTTCGATAGTCTCGGACCAACGAATTCGATCACAGAATCCGGGATTTTCACGAGACGAATTCAACGATGAAGTCCGTTTTGTCATCTGAGATCTAAGGAAATTTCCGGTTTCCAATCGAAATTACCGTTTTACCCTTTTTCAGAAAAATTGAATTTTTTTCGGGTTTTACAATATCTATGGAAAGAATTTTATCGAGAAAAATGATAAAGAGATATGTGAAATCCCAAAATAGATAGCATAAAAGTTTTTTGCTATTATATATGCAAAGATGTTCAAAGCATGATAGGGGTTTCTTAGACACATACAATACCTAAGTAATTGAATATTGGTAGTTATAAATGGTATTAAAACTAATGATCTTAGTATAGAAGTTTTTTTTTTCTTTTTTTTTGTCCAATAAAAGATATTTGTTTGCTTAATCCTATGATCTTAAGGAACACATGGAGGATCGTTTTTTGCATGAGGTTGATTGTGAGCTCATATTAGATAAAATCTTTTGTCTTGAAGTGAATGATATCTACACGTAGGATAGAATGTAGGTTATTACAAATTAATGGTATTACTGTCTTGCTTGTTATGGAACAACCAGAACCTTAATTATATTTGTACGCGCAGGGTAAATGTAATATCTCATAAGATGAGGAAAAAAGTTTTAATGTTATATATGAGCTTTTTTAATCATGTAGACACATTTTTAAGTCATGAGGATCGGGATGAATATTATCTATACATTTAGGCGAAAATGATTGGAAAATGGGTTTGAGCACAATAAATTAGGCTTATCTTGAGCTAAAATTATAATGGGTCCCACAAACTTTTCTGGTCCACATGGGAATGTGTTCTCCTCCATGAGTGACATGAAGATTATATATTGGATTAAGCCAAAATCATTAAGGAGTGAATTAGAAATTGCCTCCAAACATCACCCCTTGAAAATCCAGAATCATGTTTAAGTCAGAAAAGCTTGTGTCCCCTTATCGGATGGGAACAAGACTTTTAAAGGGTATATATACATCTACCAGAAGCATCAGCCTCTAGCACCCCAGCTTTTATATGGGGAGGACCTAGCTCATGCTTGGTTCACCACACACATGCGCACGACGCCACCAAACAGGGCTGGGCTGAGCCCGGTTCGTGTTGTATACATATCCTTAATTTTTGCTTTAAACCTGAAACATTAAAAAACACCAAGCCGTTTAATGAGGTTACCATCGAGTCCAAACGGATTCGACCGTCTTATGAGACACGACTCTAGCCTGCTTCGCGACCTGCATTCGAATGGGCCACGAGCAAGTCTATAAATAGGATATAGAACCAAGCATTTCATCATAATCGAAACATTCATTCTTCCTCTTCCTTTCTGTCCGAGAGAAAGTTCTGAACAACTTCTGGTTCGACGACCAACCACTGGAAGTGCTTTCCATCGTGTTGGGAGATCATTTTATCCTATGAGACAAATTGCCAAGAACTCTACCATCAGCAGGGCACAAATCGCCTTAAGGAAATTGTGTCTAGCACAAGACTTTATCGCTTAACTTCAAGCCCTGGTTTTTGCAAACAGTTACATCTTATTGCTTTTTAAATTGTTTTTCTCTCTCGTTTCGCTTTCAGATATGTTCCATTTAGTTTATTCACAAAATGTGTTTTTAGTTTAATATCAGATAGGTTTCAGACGTTAACAATCTTAAGACGATTTAATTTATTTTAAATATAGATATCAATTTGGAACTACGCTTCCGAATACGTAACTACTAATCGCGGATTGTTTGAATACTGGTTTGGGTTCAACTATTTTTAATATTGGTTTTAGTTTGTTATTTCTCTACAAACAAGAACTGTCTCTGCTTTTCTGATACCGATATAGAATTATTAATCGCCAAGACTTCAGAGATAATCGTCAGCTCGTTTATGCAAAGCCTAACGTTAAGTTATGTTTATAACAATTACGTAACTATTAGTACACTATTCGTTTAATTTTTTTTTTTTTATTGCTCGTAACTCAGTTAAGTTATTTCTTGTAAATTTAATATACTAAGTTTCGAACGTAGCCACTTTGATTTAACATTTTTTTGCCTCGACTCGCTAAGTCATATTTTTTTTTACTATATCGCTTTGCCAAACAAGACGGCTAATGAATCTACTTCCTACCGTGGTGCCTCCTCCAACGCTCGTTATGGCACCAATGATCGTGGAGTCATGGAGAGAAGCCAGAAAAGTTTAATGGGACAGAATTCAAAAGGTGGCAACAAAAGATACTGTTCTACCTGACCATCTTAAATTTGGCCCGTTTCCTTCAAGAGGATGCTCCCGCATTGAAAGAAAATGAAACCGAGCAAAGAAGCGGTTGTCGCGCGGAAGTACGGAAGCATTACGCCGATTGCGGTCGCAACTACCAATGGCTCGACAACACACCGTATAATGTGTATTGCGCCTTTCACATCGCAAGAGAACTGTGGGAATCTCGACAAAAATACAAGACTAAGGATGCAGTGGCTCAAGAAGTTGTAGTAGAAAATTCCTAGACAAACATGATGCTTGATTTCCAAGACCTGATAAGCAGTTCAAGATCTATTATGATTTTGCATGACATACATGCGTATGGATGTCTCTGAATCCTTCCAAGGGTCGAATTATTGAAAAAATGCCACTACTATGGAAAGAATTCAAGAATTACCTAAAGCATAAGCGGAAGGAAATGAGACTTGAAGACTTGATAGTGAGGCTGAGAATAAAGGAAGACAACCGTGCATCTGAGAAGAAGGCAGGAAAGGGCATCATGGAATCCATGTCACTGCTTCGTGGAGCAAAGGAAAGACCTCCCACAATAACAAGAAGAGGAAACACAATGGCAACGGTCCCAAGCAAGGTCCTACGAAAAAGTTCCAAGGCAAGTGTTATGTGTGCAACAAGTAAGGGCACCGTGCTAAGGACTGTCATAATCGCAAGAAACAAGGGAATCCAAAGAAGAAACGCCCTCAAGCCAATGTGACTGAAGTAGACGATGTCTCAGACATGAACCTCTCAACCGTAGTCTTCGAGGTGAACTTCATTGGCAGCAATACTAAGGAATGGTGGGTGGACATAGGGGTTACTCATCATGTTTACTCAGACAAAAAGATGTTCTCATCATACCAGAGCATAGATAATGGAGAACAACTCTTTATGGGCAACTCCTCTTTCCAAGGTTGAAGGCTGGCGGAAGGTAGTATTGAAGATGACATCGGGCAAGGAACTTACTTTAATTATGTGTCGCATGTGCAAGAAATTCGAAAGAATCTAGTGTCCGATCATTGTCGAAGAAGAAGGGCTTCAAGCCGGGCGCTTTTGTCTCAAAACAACTTCATCCTCACTAAAAATAGATATATGTGGGGAGCGGGTACATGAGCAATGGGCCTTCAAAATGAATGTAATGACTGGTGTACCTCCCAAGAATATTAATAATAAGAACATGTTTTCTCTGCCATGTCAATCTTCTCAAATGTGGCATGGTAGACTAGGACATGTTAATTATGATACATTGCGCAGATTAATTAATATGGAATGTTTGCCCAAATTTAAACTAGATCCAAATCATAAATGTGAGATTTGTGTAGAATCTAAACTTACAAGAACTTCTTTCCAATCAATTGAAAGAAGTAGTGAACCTCCAGAGTTAATACATTCAGATATATGTGATTTGAAATTTATTCAAACGAGAGGTGGTAAGAAATATTTTCTTACATTAATTGATGATTGCATAAGATATCAAGTATGTTTACTTCTTATTTAGAAGGAAAGTATGAGGCATTGGAAATGTTTCAACATTTCAAGAATGAGGTGGAGAATTAACTTGATAGAAAGATCAAGGTGATAAGAAGTGATCGAGGTGGTGAATATGAAGCCCATTTTGGTGATTTTTGTTCACAAAATGGTATAATACACCAAACCACTGCACCTTATTCACCTCAGCAAATTTCAGGTTGTTGAACGAAGAAACGTAATTTTAAAAGAAATGATGAATGCATTTACTATTAAGCTCTAGACTACTCCTGAAAATTTGTGCAGGGGAAGCGATTCTTTCCGCAAATTATATTTTCAATCGAATACCTTACAAGAAAACCAATAAATCCCCTATGAGTTGCGGGAAAGGTCAAGACTTACAAATACTTAAAAGTGTGGGGGAACCGCTAAAGTATGTGTACCTATACAAAAAAAAGTTAAAATAGGACCAAAAACAGTTGATTATGTTTTCATTGGATATGCACATAATAGTAGTGCTTATCGCTTTCTAATTCATAAATCAGAAATTTTCGATATGCATGTCAATACTATTATCGAGTCAAGGAATGCATCTTTCTTTGAAAATGTATTTCCTTACAAATCCACACAGGAGTTGAACTCAAGTAAAAGAACTCATGATACTGCAGTAGGCAGTAGTCAAGGCCAACAAGATGATGATGAACTTAGACGCAGCAAAAGAACCAGAACGTCAAAATCTTTTGGTTCAGATTTTCAAACGTATTTGTTAGAAGATGAGCCTCAAAACTTTAAGGAAGCAATGTCAAGCCCTGAAGCTCCATATTGGAAAGAGGCTATAAATGATGAAGTAGAATCTATCTTGCAAAATCATACGTGGGAACTAGTGATCTTCCACTGTGTTCAAAAACTCTAGGATATAATGGATATTCAAGTGAAAATGAAAGCAAGATGGATCTATTGATAAATATAAAGCCGCATCAAGTTATCAAAGGTTACAAGCAAAAACAAGGTTTGGACTATTTTGATACCTATTCAATTCCAGAATAAAGAATATCATCCATTCGAATGTTAATAGTCATGCAGCTATAAACAATTCAGATACATCAAATGGATGTAAAGCATAAATCTTTCTTAAATGGTGACTTGGATGAAGAAATCTACATGGAACAACCCGAATGGTTTATTGTTCCAGCTCAAGAAAATAAAGTTTGTCGGCTTGTTAAATCCCTTTATGGATTAAAGCAAGCACCAATGCAGTGACATGAGAAATTTGACATTGTAATGATGACAAATGGATTCAAAATCAACGAATGTGGCAATGTATATAAATAAGAACACCGAACATAGGTTCATGCCATTATTTGTCTCTATGTTGATGATATACTTCATTATGGGTAGCGAATAATGAAGTCATTAAAACTACCAAGGAAATGTTCAACAATAAGTTTGACATGAAAGACTTTAGGTGTTGCTGATGTTATACTTAGGATAAAGATCTCCAAACATCGTGCTGGACTAATAGTATCTCAATCACATTACATTAAGAAAATTCCTCAAGAAATTTAACAAAAATGACAAGAAATTCAATGAGAACACTGTAGATGTAAATCTACATTTATCCAAAAATAATGGCAAATGCCTTTCACAACAAGAATATGTATAAGAGCATGGTAGCTCATGTGTCATGACCGTAATTGCCCCGCATAGCTTAAGTCATAGGCAATTGAGTAGATACATAAGTAATCCAGGTTCGGACCATTGGAAGGCAATAGTTAGAGTTTTGAGGTATTTGAAATACATCCAAAGCTATGGATTGCACTACTCAAAATATCCAGCAGTACTTGAAGGATACTATGAAGCAAATTGGATATCCGACACCAAAGACTCGAAGTCCACAAGTGGCTATCTATTTACACTTGGTGGTGGAGGGATGTCTTGGAAATCTTCTAAGCAAACATGCATTGCTAGATCCATGATGGAATTTGAGTTTATTGCACTAGATAAAGCTGGTAAGAAGCAGAGTGGTTTCGTCATTTCTTAGAAGATATTCCAATATAACCACAACCTGTGCCTGCTATTTGCATTCATTGTGATAGTCAATCAGCAATTGGAAGAGCACAGAGTCATATATAATGGTAAACTCGATATTCGCCAAAGAAAATATCGTAAGACAACTTCTCTCTAATGGCATTATGACCATTGAATACAAAAGGTCAAAAGAGAACATTGTGGATCCGTTAACTAAAGGGTGGACCAGAGAGCAAGTAAGTAAATCATCAAGGGGAATGGGTTTAAAGCCTATACACTAAAGAGTCGCCAGAATGGCAACCCAACCTAGCTAACTGGAGATCCCAAGATCTAGGTTCAAAGGGACAACCGAATTCAGGTGATTCATTGAAGATCACTACGGAGAACAAATCTCCTACTCATTCCTATAATCAGAATAATGATGCCTACAACGTTGAACAGGGTAAGCCACGCTTTTAATGATTCTTATATCTTGTTAAAGACAAGTGGGGTATAGTAGAATACCTCCCATAAGAAGTCACCTATGTGAGTGAGAACTGGGTCGGTTCTATGAGAATGATAAAGGCTAAATTTCAGGTTAATCGCATGAAACCAGAATTGTTCAGGGCTAAAATAAACACAATCGTGAGAACCAACTGTGTCAGGAAAGATTCTACGTGAATGCTATTGTCTTGGTTTACACAAATGATTGAACAGTTCAAGACATCATGTTCACTGATCAATCAGTAACCCCGATAGCATTTCCCAAGGGAAGGTTCACACGAAGCACCTCTTCTATACATAAAATTTCCAACTTAACTCTCTCTTAGTGTCAACACGTCATTTGCATTAATTTCAATCAATTTCATTCATGTGGGGGATTGTTGGAAAAATGGGTTTGAGCACAATAAATTAGCTATCTTTGAGCTAAAATTACAATTGGTCCCACAAACTCTTTTCGGTGGGTCCACATGGGAATGTGTTCTCCTTCATGAGGAGATGAAGATTATATATTGAGTTGCTCAAAACCATTAAGGAGTGAATTAGAAATTGCCTCCAAACATCACCCCTTGAAATTTGAGAATTAAAGGCTTATGGGTAAAGTTTCTTCGTCCCACACGGATGGGAACAAGCACTTTTAAAGGGTATATATACACCTACCTTGTAGTTGGGTTTAGTCTCAAGGCACCCCAAGCAGGAAGCGGGGAGGACCTAGCTCATGCTTCTCGTTCACACACACGCTGCCGCCACCCCGCCGAACCAGCTAAGTTGGAGTCTAAACGCCGCTGCTTTTGAAGCATGACCGTAATGGACGCCGATCGGTCTCGCACAAACACGACCCTACCCCAAGCTTCATGACTGCATCGGTCAGTCGCGAGCAAGTCACAAATAGGATATGCGTATCGGCATTTCATCATAATCGAAACATTCATTCTTCCTCTTCCTTTCTGTTTGAGAGCAAGTTCTGAACAACTTCTGGTTCAATGACCAACCACTGGAAGTGCTTTCCATTGTGTTGGGAGATCATTTTATCCTGGGAGACAAATTGCCAAGAACTCGAAGCACCACTGCGAGGGCAATAAATCGTCTTAAGGAAATTGTGTCCAACACAAGACTAGACCGCTTCTAACTTCTCGTTCTCGCTTTCTCAAAACAAGTGCTACATCTTATTGCTTTTAAATTGTTTTTCTCTTCTGTTATGTTTGCATCTGTTCAGTTCAATTTGTTCACAAACAGGTTTTTGGTTTAATATTGATATAGGTTTTAGACTGGTTAACAAAAATCATTATAATAAGGCTAATGATGCACCTCAAGATGGATTTCATCTTTTTTATCATTGAATTTTCCGAACTTCATTATTTTCATCTTTGAACACCTTAGAACTCTTGAACCTCTTGAATCATTTGAACCATTTCTAATAATATAAGTACTTTTTGGTCTCCTCCCTATTTTAGGACCAACCCCTCTTAACCTCCTCAACCTCCTCTTTTTATTATGGGTGATTTGATTAAAAGATTTTTTGAAAGAATTTGGGAAATCTAACATCCATCCATTTTTTGGACACTCTTTTGATAAAAATATCTTCATTTTTTTTTAAAATAACATTTTATTCTATAAATATATAAAATGATAAAAGGTATTTTTATACAAAATGAATTGTTCTTCAAGAAAAAACATGAGAAGAGTTAGATTTATAAATTTTAAATTATCTAAGGTTTTTATCCAAATATTTCTTTTATAATTTCCTCTCAATTGACACCACTCACCCCTCAAACTTGTAGGGATGAGTCTGAACTTGATCTTGGGGTTGGACACTAACTTGGCCCAACTTGAACGCCAATCTGACCTCAATTAGCACTAGGCCCACAAAAAATTTAAGACATCAAATTTGGAGGTGTAGAAATAAAATAGTTTTTGGACGTAAAGAGTATGAAAATTGCAAGATTTTTTTTTATTTTCTTTGGAAAAAATTAAAAACATTTCGATAAGTTTTTTTAATCATCAAACAAAGGAATATTTGAGCATGTGATGATAAGTATAGACCAGTTTATAAGGCATTAACCAGAATAAATAATTTTATTTAATAAGGAAAAAAACAAGAAAAAAGAAAAGGACATTGATGAATGAAGCGGACAACATTAGTTCCAAAGAAAATAAATAATGGGAACAAGGTTTGTGATTTTGTCCAAAAAAAAATGCAGGCCCACTGAATTTGTCTCTCTACAGTATCATTATTATTATTTGCATGGGGACACAAGCCTAAAGCTCAAACATGCACTCATCATGAGCCCACTGGGTAAGCGTGCAAGCTCACTTCTCTTATCAATTCCCAAATAAAACCAAAACCCATTAACAAATAAAAGAGAGAAAGAGATGGAGAGAGAGAAGAGTGCTAAAAGGGAGAATCTGCTCCACAATGAATAAATGGGGTTCTTTTGTTTTTAGGCTTTCTGCACCAATGTAGAGAAAGAGAATCCATTTGTTGGGTTAAATAAATAAAGATAACGAACCGAAAAAGGTAAAGGAGAAAATAAAACAAAAGAAGAGACGAGAACATTGATACTCATGAAGGAGAGAGAGAGAGAGAGAGAGAGAGAGAGAGAGGTGTATATAACTATATATAAGAGATGGAGCAAGCTTCAAGCTATCTTAATTAAAGAAGAGAAAGGTTGTTCAAAGGTTTTTCAAGCTAGGCGGATGGATTCTCCTCATTTCTCTCTTCTACTCTCTTTTTCATGTCTCCCCATTTGACATAATATATATAATGTTTTAACCTAGTATTATATTTGGTCATCCTATATGATCATAATTTCGCTGAGACACCAGAGATTGCACTCACTTAGAGGTAAGAATCCTATGAGTTTCATGGGAGCAAATCTTGCTCCATTTGTATTTCTTTTATTACATAAGACAACTAAGCATTTTTTTTCAGCATAAAAGACCCAATATTTAGAAAAAACTATTGGGTATATATATATATATATATATATATATATATATATATATATATATATATATATATATATATATAGCTTAGGTTTTTTTGGAATCCGATAATTTAAGGCTATAAGCTTAATTTACAAAATATTTGAGAAAAATTAAAGGAAAAGAAAATAGAGAGGAAAATATAAGGAAAGAGACGAAAGTAAAATTAAAAATAGATATAAAGTTAATAAATACTTATATTATTATTCAAACCCATTCATTTTTTTTTAACTCATATTTTTAAAGTTTAATTAATAATTTAAAATATATATAATATACCAATAAAATTTAAATAATTTTAATTATATTTTATTTTTATATTTTTCATGCAACATCCAAACATAAGAGAATAATTTTCTTAATATCTTTTTCATTCTCAATATTTTATGGGAATCAAACATAACTTAAAGTCAATATCTATTACCTTAACATCATTTCATTTATTCACTTCATTTATAAAAATATTTACATTTTTAATAATTTAATTATATTTTGATTGTCTTCACATTTTTTATAATAAAACTTTATATGAAAAATGATTTTTTTTTTTCTTCCCTAATAATACTTCCTTAAGAGCCATAAATAGCATTAAGACAATTAACAATTTTAATTAAATTTGATTTTTTTTTCATTTCTCAATATTTTCTGGGAATCAACCCAGGCTTTAAATCCAATAAATTATTTTTTATCTATTATTTTAACATCATTTCATTTATTTAACTCTTTTATAAAAATATTTAAATATTTAAAAATTAATTATATTTCATTTTCTTACACTTTTTTTATAATAAAACTAAATATAAAAAAATGATTTTCTTTAACTTTTTTTTCTTTTCTAAGAACCATTTATAGCATTACGACACTACTTATAAGGTGACAACCTTGATATTATAGGTTGTTTTATTTATATATTTGAACAATGGTGTGAGTTCCATGAATAGGGAAATGGATATACATAAGATATATGTGTGTGGGTCACCTTCAACTTTTGTCAAAGTTTAAGATACGAGGAATTGGGATAGATAGTGGTCAATTGTTAATATTATGCCTAGTTATCACTTTCTTTTTGAGGTTTTATATTTCATCAAAGTTGTTTGTAAGCTTTCTAAGAAAGTAAAGAAGTGACATTTATTGGGTTTTTTTTTTTTTTTTGTTAGCTTCTATTCCCCCCACCACAACCCACTCCTTATAAAGTCGAGGGAAGCAAGTAGCTCCATGTGAGGGTCGACAGGCACTAAAGGCTTACATATAGGAGGGAGTCAAAGTAAGAGGCGAATTTGGTGAATGATTTCAAAAGTTGGTGCACTTGAATAATGCTTTGTGGGCACTCTTCTGACTTAAAAATGACCAAACAAATGATTGCTTGGCCTCTTAAATGGGTTGGCTTCTTGCTTGTTTTTTCCATTAGCCTCAGCCATTCATAGACATTGTCTATGAGAGATAGTGAAGAAGATGATCAATGAAAAAATGCTAAGGGGACCAAGATCTTTGGGTTCTAATCAGGGACAAATTAGGAGAGAAAATATGGCTTTTATTAAAGGAAGATCTCAGTGGTCTTTATGTCTGCCCTCTTAGAACCAGTTTATTAATTCTTTCTATTGCCACCATATTAATCTAAGAGTGCCACTTTAACGCCGAAAACTGACAGCCAAAGATGTTCGTTGCTTTTTAAAATTTTCATAACTTATCACAAATTTTTTAAAAAAGCTTCAATGTAAGCTCGAAAAAATATTCGCTTTTTCTATTCGTAAAGCTCATTTTCTACAAAAATGCTAAAACTCAATCATCGGGTCTAATAAAAAGAAGAAATAAGAATATACACTACTGTGAACCCACAAACGTGTGGCTCAGGGACAGATGGTCCCATCCTCTGACCAAACTGCTTTATTTTTTCAATTCTCAAACTTTGTCTCATTTAAAAATTAAATGCATGCATTAGATTAAATTCTCAAACTCTCCCCGCTTACATTTTATTTTTTGCTTTTTATTTTTTAAATTTTAATTTTTTTATATTTGCTTTATTTTTATTATATTAAAATCATTATTTTTCATAAAAATGAAAAATATTATGAATTTTTATAAATTATTTATTAAAAACTATTATAATAATTATTATTATTTATATTAAAGTATAAAAATAAAATAATAAAAAACATATTTTTAAAATATAATCGGGCGTGTTTTTATTATTATTATTTTATTATATATTTCATATTTGCTTCATTCGTCCGCTTCGCCTCGAAATCTAAAATCTCGCCTCAGCCATCG
Organism: Tetrastigma voinierianum; assembly: GCA_016808115.1. Classification (NCBI taxonomy): domain Eukaryota; kingdom Viridiplantae; phylum Streptophyta; class Magnoliopsida; order Vitales; family Vitaceae; genus Tetrastigma; species Tetrastigma voinierianum. The sequence goes on along the minus strand of JAEQBH010009469.1, from coordinate 9,402 downwards.
ACAACTTATCACCCGTAAAATCAAAATTTCCGCTTGTCTCTAATCACTAAACTTTTGAGTTACTAGATTTCGCGAGACTAATTTAACGGCATACCGTTTCGCGGTCCGGCATCTGCAGTAATTTTCTAAACTTCCTCGAACCCTTATGACAATTTATTATTTTTATTAACATTTTGTCATTTTTGAAAATTTCTGAATTTTTCGGTTTTACGTAGAAAGTAACAATACCGGCTCGTGATCGGATTTTATAAAATAAACTCAAACCCATTAAAAACCCGATTAAAATTAAATTAAACATGTGCCATAAGAAATGGCGCTATTAAACCCAAAATAATTTGCTCCACAGTTATCCCTACTAACTATCTAACGTTAAAAACAAATGAACTTAATACTTAACGCTATTAAGCGACTTATTCAAAGACAGTTCTCAAAAAACGTTTCTATTCAAAGATAGCCGAAAAAACAAACGCAAATCCCAAGTCTGGGCTAGACATGCCTCTTATGGTTTAAAAGTGGTCATTTATATAGCTAGGCATATTTCTGCATGGATCTCATCATGGGTGCATATATATATATATTTTTTATGAAAAATTGAAATGGACTTGTATTGAAGGCCTGTATGCTTATATCAAATGTGTTAAAACCGTTTTTAAAGAGCTAGGTTATTTTGAAGGTCAATAGAAATTTTATTTACAACAAAAAAAAATCATTTTAAAAGACTTAGATCTCTTTAATTGTTTCAGTTTATTATTAAAACTGTTTTATAAAATAGTTTTTGAGAAGACCGAAAACACCATTTGGTGTTTTAAATTTGATGTTATATATGTTACTTAGTATTTTCCATGTTTTTTTTTATAACACAAAAAAATGGGAACCAAACAAATTTAGTATTCTCCTATGTTTTTAACAAAAATGGTTTTTAAAACATGAATCAAATAGTGTTTCAGCGCTATTTAAAACGAAACTTAACATAGATGTTTTAAAATTTTAATTGTAGTAAAAGTTCCAGTTTAATGTCAAATAAAAGGTGTGTTCTCATTGAAAATTATGATTTTGATTTTGATTTTTTTTCTTATATTTAAAAGAAAAAATATTTATCTAAATTAGATATCGAAAAAATTTAAATATTTGCTCATCCTGCAAAAGTAAGTTGAGATATTTCCAAACTTTCTCATATCCAAAAAAACAAAAATAAAAATATATTTTGTAAGAAGCTATTTAAGACAATTCCCAAGTTTTATAATATTATACTTTTTTTGAAAAGAAAAAAAAAAGAAATAGAATATAAATAATAAACCCAACTTGGTTTCATCCACATAAATTAATATGGTACATTTTTGACTTAATTGACCTTTTCATTTCTATTAGAACCTAGCTAAGAACAATAAATATATATTTGTCTACACACTTGAAGCCAAGATGCATGTAGTTAAATGTTTTGTCCTATTGATAATCCTTTCTCCTTGGAAGAACAAAGAAAAGAGAGTCCCCCCTCATTGAAAACAAAGAAAAAAACATATATGTGAACTCAAGCTGTCAAACCCAACATTGGATAAAAGAGTGAGTTTTTTCAAATTAGAATATGTTGGAGTAGATTTTCAAGAGACTTTCACTAGGAGTGGTTACATTGTTTGGTGTGAAGGGGCAAGATTTCAAACTAGTCATTGTCTTTGTTTTAGTCTAAGTAATATTGGTGGGTGGGGGGTGTGTTTAAAAGCCCACATTATTGTTTATATCCCCTCATATTTAGGGGTGGGTGAACATTCAATTAGTGGTTACAGACAATGTCCATCATGGACTAGACATGAAACTTAAAGGGGCTCTCTTTTCAACTTTTTTTTAAGATGTGTTTTGGCCTTTTGAATGGGTCTTCCACATTTTAAAAAAAAAACGATTTTTTATATCTATGTAGAAAAAAATTTTCAAGTTCAATTTCAAATTTAATCAAACAATTTTTTATTTTTATAACTGGCTTAATGTCATAATCACCACGTCCAACTCGACTAATCCCACGTAGATCCTCGTGGAATTAATAATGATAAACCTTCGAATGCTCTCGAAAGGACCAAACCGCCGATCATCGGGCCGAATCCCCAACAAAGATTGGGGACCAATTAAACTACTCCTCAAGGTTTTAAGCATCAAACAATTTATTTATTTTATAATAAAAATAAATTTGCATGTATGTAAGAGCTTAAGACATCTCAAAACTCTCTAATGCTTTTTGTTTTTGGTCATTATTAGTTAAGTATCTTTTAAATTTATTTTTTCTTTGTCATGATTAGTTGAGTATCTTTTAAATTTAATTTTTAACAACTATCGCAACTTCTACACCAAACTAATATGAAAGAAATAAATATTATCGTGGATCATGTTGTATAACATGGTTCATCAAAAGTCTTGTAATTTATTGGAGACATTTGATATTATATGATTGAAGGAATCTCATCCCTACATCTTTTAGAATGTGAAAGAACCAAATAATATCTTATCTTTTATAAGTAACATTATAGACAATGCATTTAGTGTCTTATATCAACCATCTTATCCATCTTTGATTATGAAATATTATCATTTTTTTTTAAATATTTGGTTGTGAAACCTTGAATAATTCAAATTTTATAAATTTGACACTTTTCATGTTTTTTCTTGAAGAATAACTTATTTTAGATAAAAATACCCTTTGACACTTTATGTATTTACATGTATCTTATAAAAGAAAATTTTATTTTCACAAAAAAACAATAAAAATATTTTTATTAAAATCTAGTCAAAATTTGATAAAATGTTAGATTTTCGAAATTCACTTTTTAAAATGTTTTTTAATCAAATCACCATTTTTTTAACATCTATTTACTTTTCATATCATGCTTTAATAAATGTAATTACAAGGATTTTTTGAATTGAAACCTCTAATACCTTATCCCACCCTTTTACTTGAGTCAAGCCTCATGACCATGATATATTATCCTTATTTTCCATGAAAAATAAGTTAAATTAATTAGGTAGACCAATGCCATTTTCTTAGAAAAATAAATAGAAAAGTATATATCAAACTATCGATTTGAAAATAAAGGTAAAAATATAGGAAAACAGGAAATGCATGATTTAGAAGATATGGTTTTCTAGTAGAGTTATTATCTTAAATAATTTAATTAGGTTATGATGTTATCTTAAATTAGTAATTAAATTAAAATATCAACAAAAAATATAATGGAATTTGTCATTATTCCTATGCATGAGTGGAGGATCATTGCTTGGAAAGTAAATGAATAAAGCCTAGAGGAAAAACTTCAAAAAATAAAGAGAAATAAATAAATATAATCTTCGAGTTAGCAACCAATAATTTTGTGACAACTCTAGACTTCACCACATCAGATCTCCAACGACCCCATGCTTAACAATTTTCCTTCCCAATGAGAGAGAACACATACCCAAAACCAAAATAATAATAATAACAATAATAAAATATTCTTAAAAAAAAAACAATAATAAAATATTTAATGAAATTATATTTATATATTATATATATATACATACATATAGAGCTGGGTTGTAAAGAGTGAGTAGTGAAGTTTAAGTCTCCTCAGCGTCTTTTGAGAAGACAGCGAACTAACACCTTTTTCTTCTTCTTCTTTCTGCAATGGCTTCCAAGATGTCTCTTCTTCACCATTACTGAGAAACAGGGATTTTCAGAGACTGCAATGGAGTTTGATCTGGAGAACCCATTAACATCATCCCAAGTCCTCCACTCTCATTCAGTTGCTTCGCTTTTCCAAGCCGAAAATCATCACATGCTCTCCACTGACTACTGCGGAAGTCTCGACTCTGTAGATTGTGATGTTTCGTTTAGAAGACGAGCCATTTCCTCCATTTTGCAGGTAAAAATTTTATTTCTTTGGAAGATTCTGGATTGTTCGGTGGTGTTAATTTGATGCTGATTCAGATTGTGGGTTTTTGATCAGCTGTCTTGCGGATTTGATCCCTTTCTCTCGTATCTCGCCATTAATTACTTCGATCGGTTCTTGTCCGCCAAGCAAATAACGTAAAGATGTGTATTTTCTATCGTTTTCTTGTCTGTTCTGTGCGAGAAAATGTTTGGTAACTGTGTTTTCATGACATTGTTCGGCTTTTGAGGCATATCCTTTTTTCGGTTTTCCAGCGCTAAAACGAATACAAATTTTTGTTTTTTTTCGGATTTTGGAAGAAAGAAAAGTACTTGATTAGTTCTAACCTTCGTGAATGGTTTGAATCTTTACAAGATCTAATAGATTTTTGCAGAGGGAAGCCATGGATCACCAGGCTTCTTGCTGTCTCCTGCGTTTCTGGCTGCAAAGATGAAGAAAACAGAGTTTTCTCAGATTTCCAGGTAAATGCTCTGTTCTGTTCGATTCGATTATTTAATCTCTTCCTTCCGATGATCAATCAATGGATGTTTCTGAATAGGGAGAAGGAGGGTTGATCTTCGATTCAGAGACGATAATGTGGATGGGAGACTTGGATTCTCGGAGCCTTGAAATGGAGAATGCGCCTAGTTACTCCCCCTTCTCCTTCATCTCCTTCTTCACTTCTCTATTCAAACTCAAAGACCCGCTGTTGCTGGAAGCTCAAAGCTCGAGTAACAGAGATCATCCCTCAAGTCCCAAAAGGGTATTTTATTATCATCCAAAACCTACAAACACAAACTTCCAAAAACACCCCATTAACAGAAAATCTCTAATTTTTGTTGCAGAAATCGCTTTTGCAGTTCGCCATCAATAACCGCGGCATCGGCCCCTCCTCTACGCTTGCCACGGGCCTTCCTCCACCCCATGCTTCATGACCGCAATTTCCACCCTTCATAAATAAAGTAATCAGGCCGCTCTCCCATGTTCCCATTCTCCTCGCTATCCCATAATATCATTCACTGTATTTTTCAAAATCATCATTTTAAAATTTTTATCTTTTTCCAGGAAAGATGCTGTGCTGTTACAATGCAGTGACGGAAATGGAAATAGCGGAGTTCGATAATTTATACGGGCCGACAGTATCTCGGATTCGGTCGCCGGTGAATGTGCTGGACCGGCACTGCCTGAGCTCGGAGAGTGAGAGCGACGAAGAGACGGAAAATCAGCGGTATTTCTGTAGGCCTCTGAATCAACAGCTAATCTTTGGTCCACTGACAACGACCTTGTTTGGAAGGTTCAAAGAACGAGTGCCAAAGAGAAGACGAGGAAAATGTCGAGAAATGGAAATGTCATTAGACCAAATCACTGTTGCATGATCTCTCTGTACGGCTTCTTTACTCTCTCTGCCAGAATGGGAAAAAAGTGTAGAGAGAGAGTAGAGTGAGATGAGCGGGTGGAATTAGGAGTTTTTTTTTTTTTTTCTTTTTGTTTTCTTAGAAATCAAAACATGACTGTGTCTATTTGTGAGCTTTCTTTTGTTGTATCTATTTTGTTAATGGAGGAATAATCGTTTCTTTGATAATAAAGTAATATCCTTTTTGCTAATCTGTCATTTTAAAAAAAAACTAAAAAGAAAGTGAAAAAAAAAATGTTTTTGTTTCGTGATATATGCCACCATCTTTTTATCACCTACCATATTAATTCTAACTTAAATTTTAAGTTATTTATTTTACTTCTTTTAACTATGGTTTTAAAAACTATAACATTCCAAGAGCAACTCTAATGGGAAGCCATTGCCAAAAATAGCACAAATGTCATTTTGCGTTGAAGACTCATGAACAAAGCTGTTGGGCTCCAATGACAGTGCTCCAAAATAGTGCTGGCTACTTTAATGTTTCAACGTTTTTTATTAAAAATATAATTAATTTGTCAAATACGACGAAATATAATAAGTAAGAAAGAACAGAACCACTAACTGCTATTTTGCAACCTCTTCATTCTCTCTTCAAAGCCAGGAAATACGCCACCCCAAAACCCCTGATAAAGATTTTTTATCACCCTAATTCCACCTCCACGAATCCTTGATTTTTTGTTTTCAAAGTCATTATTTAACAAGCATGAACGACATTCTTCATAAAGAACTCCCATCGGAAAGGTTATAACCACGGAAAAGATGTATCTATAAAGATTTGGAAATAAAGATAAAAAAGGTAGAATCATGGACTTGGAAAAGCAAGTCAATAGGGAAAATAATTAGTTTTCTAATTACGGTAGTATTTATTTGAAAGTCAGAACATGTTATGAATAATGTATTTATAATTTTTCATATTTGTTTAGCTTTATTTCAAAATCAAATAGTTTGACGCATACTTTTTCCATTGAAGATAACATGTACATTCCTAACTAATTTTAATTTTAATTATGTTTAAGCTCATTATATATATATATATATATATATATATATATATATATATATTCACAAATAACCTAAAAATATCAACTCAAGGTTAAGAGAAAAAAAATTTCAAATTGGAAATTTATTTCACATTCTATTTTAAAACGCATTTGACTTGCTTTAATCTTGAATTTAAGGATTAAATAGCTAGTGTAAAAAGTATGAATTTTTAATTATATTATGTTAGATTATTATATATGGTAAGTTAGATTTATTATGTATGGTAATTTATATTTTCCTTTCTTAGGTTGTATAATCCACTTATATATTTCTCAGATTAGACCACGCTTTATAATATACAAAGACTAAAGTTTTTTACAGACGTAGCAGGGTTCTCTCGATTTTTTTCGTTGTTTCTTACTTCCGCGAGGCATTACAACCACTCAGATAGTTTTTTTTTCCAAATGAACACACTGCTTACACCGGTACAACTTGTTTTTTTTTCAAATGAAAACTATAGTTGATCTTATTTCCCTCCTCTTCTCGCAAACCTAAAACCGGGTTACAAGCCACTCGGGATGTGTGAAACTTATGTAGACGATCACACACTAGTGTGCAAAAGGTCCCTCAAAACTACCACGCTCCATCAATGAACCGCCGTTCGTGGCGCTGGTCCCACGAATCGCCATGTGTCACGGCAGACCAGAGCGTCAAATCCATAGCGCGACTGCACTTCACGCTCAGATCACGCAGGTTTACTGCCGCGACCCAACCACCCACGACCGCGCTCGCAATTCTGGCCGCCGACCGCGGCCATAACTCGCGCCATTGGATCGCGCGCTTTTACGCCAACCGTTAACTTGTCACGCCACCGCTGGACTCGCCACTACGCCGCTGATCAAAATTCTGAATTTCAGTTCATTCTAATTTATTTTCACGCTCTCGATTCCATTTTTACGTCCGCTTATTCGACTGACATATGCCATGTGATGAGATTGCTCTATTCATGTTATTTTTAATGCAGATAATTTTCGTCTAATTTGTCTCAAAGCCTACGCGTAGCTATTCCCAAAGTCGCAAGCTATGACTTTATGTCTCGGGTGATCGCCCTATTCCGTAAAAGTGGACAAAGAAACCGATTCGCCTATGCCATTGATTGAGGATTGGAAAGTGTTAATCATCAAATCACACGGCTTCAGAATACATCTATTCCATCCATTGTCGATGAGTTTGAAAACATTGATATTGCTAAAGAAGTTTAGGACTTACTTGTCACTCGGTATGCTGGATCGAGTGGTGCTCGCAACTTCAAGCTCACACACGAACTTTATGAGATTCGTCAAGAACCGTGTGAGCGGGATTATCAGATATCACAAATCGATCAAATTCCACTGATCACTCACTGCATCCGAACCGCCTTCCAATTTACCGACACCAAATCGTTTATGTTCACCGTGGAACGCGACTACCGCTTTCGCTTTAAATGGGCTTCATGATGTAGTTTGAATCACCTATAAGTCATATTCTATCGTGATCCTTACCAACGCCTTACAAGCTATTCAAAATTTAGTTGATAATGAGGACCTGGCTTTCGTGACCGAACTCCATTTCTCTATCCGCACCATATTTCGCACTCTACCAAGCTAAGCAGACTGCTACTCCTCGTTTTTCTCGTCGCTCTACCTATGTTTCCAAAGGCAAAGAGAATAATGTCAGACAACATAATAATAAGTGATAATGAGACCCGGCTCGTGACCGAACCCATTTTTATCCGCACTCACGGGTTCTGGTACCTGTACCACAAGCCAAGCAGACCGTTAATTCTCGCTTTTCGTCGGTTCCCCTACCTATGTTTCCAAAGGCAAAGAGAATAATGTCAGACAACATAATAATAAGTCCCTTTTATCTCGCCGCTTCGTAGTTAACAAAGGTCATTTTATCAAACCTCGGGCACTCGTTAAGGTATTCTTCGTAACGACCGCCGCTGACCCGCCCTCGGGGAATTATCGCCCATGGACTCTCATTCCAAGTCTCAACTCGTCTATATCTCTCTATGCTGCATCTATGATATGGTTAATCTTCCATCTTCCATTGCATCCAACACTGCTCTTTTTACAATATCAAGCAATTCTCCTACATGGCTGACCGCTTGCCGCAATCATATGACTTATCCTAATGCGTTTCGCACTTCACACACTTCTACTTCTCTCCCTACCATATATACTGCAAATGGTTCTCCTATGCATGTCTCTCATCTTGGTAATGTCTCTAAGAATTAGCCTTTTCAAGCCTAATGCTTACCGATTCCCAAACTCACTCATAATCTTCTTCACGCTAACTCACCGAACTCGTTTTTCTCTAACATTTTCCTCTACTAGTGTGGTCAGTGGGTGTGATTCTTAGATGGGACAGATCGCTGGACCGCCTCCGTAAGGTCAAAGGTCAAGCCAGCTTATCTTTCTTCACGTCCTCTGCCTTCTCCGTCACATCTCGCACAGCACTTACTCTTGCTTTATGGCATTCTCGCCTTGGTCATGCATCTATCTCTAGTAGCTAAACAACTAGTCTGTGGGTTTGCTAGGGTTCGGGGTTTCAAATATTAGGCCCTGATGTATGCCTATAATTTGGCAAACAACCGCTTTATCATTTAATAACAAGATTTCATGCTCTTTCTTTCTTCGATCTTATTCATTTGGATGATCACGGCCCCTCTCCCATTTCTACTCCGAGTGAATCATGTTACTTTGTTATCTTTTGTGGATGATTTTTCCTGATATACTTAGATTTATCTCTTCAAAAATCGTTTTGAACTTTATCAAATATATCGTGACTTTGCCAAAATGATCAAACACAGCTTTTCTAAACTATCAAAGTTTTCATATCTCGATAATGCCCAAGAATATAAAGCCATGAATTTAATTTCTCATTCTCCATCACTTGGTACTGCTCTCATTCCTTCAGAAGGCACTTCAAGAAATGGCACCGGAGCAAACTTCGTCATATTCTGATGTTGTTCGGTGGCATTACTATTGCCGCCTTAATTCTTCTTCTCGCTTGGGGGAAGCTAGTCTTATCACGCCACACCATCAATCTGTCCTTCTCCCATTGTTCAAAATCAAA
>JAEQBH010009468.1:0-82688 GCA_016808115.1 Tetrastigma voinierianum | reverse complement strand
ATTTTCTTTTAACTTTTATAATTTTTTTCTAAAACGAGTTCTAATTGCCGAGTAGTTGATTGACTACTTATCTTAAGCTAATCATAATATGTTTTAGTTATCTCACAGATCTCACGCTGATTTCAGTATATCATCATTTTGGCACTGCACATGCCTGAAAGGCTAGAAGGCTGAAGCGCTACCATTGGACAAAGCCAGAAGAACACTGAAATCTAAAGAAGGTGTGTGTAGTAGAAATAGTAGTTATGGCAGAGCAAGAAGAGACTAATCAGAATGAACGATTCTGACGTGAAAAACCTGAGAGGCGGGAGAAACGATGGAGAACTTGGATACCTATCATCGGGGATGAGTACTGTGAACCGACAACCTACCATGAAGCAAATAGCTTTGAGTGGAGCACACTTATCACCGTAGTTCGAGTAGCACCGGTTCTTTAGTTCCCTAAATGAGGATTAAATGAGCACTTAGGGAGGTTCTTAAGGATGGAAAACACTATAAAATTGAATGGAGTCGGGCCAGTATGTTATTAAAATTAAGTTGTGCTTTCCCACATTTCATTGAGAGATGTTGCGACCAGGTTGGCTTGAGTACATAGGCAGTGACAACATGGGAGGAGCTGAAGTAGAAGCCTACGAGGCGGATTTCCCTCCTGCTCTCACTTGAGGAGAGGGAGGAGGGAGAAATAATTGCCTTTAAATAGAGGAAGAGATGAGGTCTTTTCACTTTGCTGGTGAGATATAGCGACCTCTTTGAGAAGATGCTTGATGCATGACATTGAGCAAATGACACGAGATGGATATCTTTTATCACTTGTTGTGAACTACACTTGAATGGTATCATTGATCTGCGACTGTTGTGGTCTGCATTCAAGAGGAAGAGTGTTGAAGAAGCGATAAGCTCGTAGAAGATTTATGTTTAAGAGCAACTATAGGCTCCGTGAAGCTTTAGGAGCTTGACAACAGTTGAGGAGGGGTGGTGTAATTGAATTCAACAAGATGTCAAACAATAAACGAAAATTGGATGCATTGGCAGCAGATATGAATAATCGAAGAAAAGCCATTGTGAACAAAATTGAAGTGTGAAGGGTGAAGCGAAGAAGCAAACTAACTAACGTGGCGTAGTCGTCCTTGCAGTAGAAGCTCGATATATTCAAGAAATGAGGGCTATATAACTTTGAGCCCAACAATAACCTCCCTACCATTACACACCAGCCCTTAGAAACCATGAGAACTTGTCATATGGAAGTAAAGTGCCGCATGGTCTAAGACTAGTGCAAAATTATCATTAGAATTATGCTCGATAGGGTTCGGGACCGATGAAAATCAAAGGCGATCATAGGCAGACAATCTAGGCCGGAGGAATTCGATCTTTTGAGGGGATCATATCTTGAGAGCTTCAAAGGTGAAAACAAAACTATTGAACAGCACATGTAAGTAGGGAAGTTTCTTGTTGCATGACATCGATGGCTCCTGATTGTGCAATTGAACCTTGTAATGCTTCCTTGAAAAATCTGGAGACTTAAAGTAGGGAATGGTATTTTATCTATGTAAGTAAGAATCAGTCTGATTCTTTCCTAGTGACACTAAGAAAAATCCCGAGTTAGTGGCCGGGTTACACTTAGGAGTGGCAGAGAATTGTAGAAAAAAGAAGAAGAAGAGATAAGATTGACTGAGAAGGAAGAAAAAGTAGAAAATGGCAAAGAGAAGAAGCTGAACAGAACAGATTCATCAGATGGCAAAGAGAAATCAAAGGTGTAGCAAGAGCAGCAGACTGAAGAGGGAGAACTGAAAAAGAAGGAGCAAGTGAGATGTTATCAACCTCTTATTCAATTCCCTAAGTCACAATCAAATGGATGATTAGTTTGCTACGTAATTTTTTGAATATTGAAGTGAGATAAACATTCCTTTTCTAGACATTGACTCAAATGCCTCATTATGTAAGTTTGCTTATGAAGGACATACTCGTGAGGAAGTTTGATGAGAATGGAGTGGTGACACATTAGCGATTAAGCGATTAGGTAATCGGAAGGGCACACTTAAAAATGCGGAATCCTAGCAACGCCACCATTCCTACTTTTGAAACGCTATACACGGGAGAGCTTGTATATGAGCTTAGGAGCAAGCATCGATCGTGCCATTGTCTATAAGTGAAAAGACTCGAGCTTAGGGGTTAACCCACATAACTATAACTCTGGATAAGCGGACGGTCTATCAAACCGACTGAAGGAATCACTGGAAGATGCTGATCAAGGTGGGAAAGTTTATTTTCCCGAGTGGACTTCTGTTGTGATACGAAATTGAAGAAGACAAGCAAGTTCCCTTTGCCCAGCCAAACCACCATTTCTTACGATGGGTAGCCTTGATTGATGTGAAGAAAGGAGAGCTCACTCTCAGGGTGGGAAATGAAGAAGTACATTTCAATCTTAATAAGAGCTTAAAGCAGCTTGATTTTGAAAAAGCTGATTGTAAGAATGTTGAAAATGTAGTTCCTATCAATTCTGAACTGATTGATGATTGTAAGAATCAAGATTCAATGAATGAAAATATGATGAATTTCCAGTATATTGAGGATCTTGATACTGAACATCTGATTTCTAGTTTTGAATTCAAAGAAACTGTACTGAGTTTGAATGAAGACAATGCAGAAAAATCAAGCAACAGTGAAGAAAAATCATAGGAGGTTGAAAAAAGTTATGAGGGATTAATTTTGAAGGAATTACCTAAACACTTGAAATATGGAGCTTAAAGATCGAACTTGTAATTATAGTGACTTGATAAAAGATAAAGAGCGAAGCGATTGAAATTCTCAGCGAGAAAGCATGAAGAAGTATGCTTTACAGTCGATGGAAGATTTGAAGGGATAAGTCGACAATTTGCATGCATAAAAATCCTCCTTGAGAAAATGCGAAAACATCGATTGAACATCAGAGAAGGCTGAATCCAGTTATGAAAGAAATTGTTAGAAAAGAAGTACTTAAATGGATGAATGTAGGATTTATTTATGAAATCTCAGACAGCCCATGGGTGAGCCCAGTTCATGTGGTTCCTAAAGAAAATTCACGGTCGTGAATGAGGAAGAGCGAGCTAATTCAAGAGTGGCGAGAGAGGATAGAAGGTATGCATTGATTACGAGGAAATTGAACATATACGAAGGATCATTATCCTTTGCCTTTTATTGATCAAATGCTGGATAGGTTAGCAGGGCACCCTCCTTTCAGTTTTCTTGATGGATATTCTAGATACAATCAGATTGTCATAGCCCCTGAGGACCAAGATAAGACTACCTTTACATGTCCTTATGGCACCTTTGGCACAGAAGGATGCCATTGGGTCAATCCTCTGCCACCTTTCAAAGGTGTATATTCTTTGATTTGAGTGGAGGGAGGTTATGGAAATTTTCATGGATGACTTCTACGATTTATATGGATCTAGTTTTGAAATTGCTGAAAATTTAGAAGCTGTGCTAGAGGTGCGGGCAAAAACTTAGCTTTGAACTGGGAAAAATGTCATTTTATGGTAATTGAATGCATTGTCTTGGGGCATAAAATTTATGCAGTTGGACTTGAGGTTGACTAAGCAAATGTTTCTGTTATTGAAACTCTGATGCCACCTACTACAGTGAAAGGGATTAGAAGTTTCTTGGGACATGCTAGATTTTATAGAAGATTTATAAAGGACTTCTCTAAAGTATTAAGGCCATTATGCAGATTGCTTGAAAAGGAAGCAAAATTTGAATTTGATGAACATTATAAATGTGCATTTGAAGAGACTATGTAAAAGGCTGGGATCAAAGCTCCTATCATGGTAACACCATGTGGAGGCGAGAACAAAGCTCATGTGTGATGCCGATGATTATGCAATGGAGCAATGTTGGGACAAAGGACTAATAAGACTTTTAATGAAGCACAAGAGAATTACTCAACTACTGAAAAAGAAATTCTAGCCATAGTCTTTGCTTGTGAAAAGTTCAGGACATATATATTGGGGTCTCATGTCATAGTGCACACTGATCATGCAACAATCATATACCTGATGGCAAAGAAAGATGCAAAACCAAGATTAATCAAATGGGTCTTATTGCTACAAAAATTTGATTTAGAGATTAAGGATAAGAAGGGCAGTGATAATGTGATAGCTGATCACTTATCAAGATTAGAAAAGCTTAACTAAAAAGAAAAAAGGACTGAAATAGAAGAAAATTTCCCTGATGAGCAGCTTTTTCAGGTATCAGTTCAAGTACCATGGTATGTTGACATTGTGAACTATTTAGCTTTTGGAATTATGCTACTAGAATTCAGCTACCAATAGAAAAGAAAGTCAAGGACTGATTCTATAGTCTATATATGGGATGACCCACTACTATTTAGAAGATGAGCATGTCGAAGTTATCAAAGGATGTGTACGGAGAAGGCGGAAGCAGGTGAAATTTTAGATAAATGTCATGCATCACCATATGGAGGGCACTTTGTAGGAGACAGAACAACCTAGAAAATTCTCTAATTAGGTTTTTATTGACCAACTCTATTCAGAGACTGTTTTGAATGGGTGAAGCATTGTGACAAATGTCAAAGAATGGGCAACATAAACAGAAGAAATGAAATGCCTCTACAAGGAATCCTGGTGGTGCAGATTTTTGATGTATGGGGGATAGGCTTCATGTGACCTTTCCCACCCTCATTTGGAACCTGTACATTCTCCTTGTTGTGGATAATGTATCCAAATGGGTGGAAGCTATAACTTGTCCTAGAAATGATGCCAACACAGTGGTGGGGTTTATTCAAAGAAACATCTTGGGAAGATAAAGGCTGAGGACAATCATTAGTGATGGGGAAGCCATTTTACAACAGCTATTTACCAAGCTCATGTGAGATATGGAGTTAAACATGTTATGGGATTGACTTATCACCCTTAGTCAAATGGGCAAGCAGAAATATCCAACATGGAGATAAAGAATATATTGAAGAAGACAGTAAGCATAAGTAAAAAAGACTGGTCAATAAAACTTGATGATGCATTGTGGGCTTACATAACTGCTTACAAGTCTCCTATTGGAATGTCCCCATCGAGGATTATGTTGGGAAAGCCTTGTCATCTCTCTCTTGAACTTGAATATAAAACTATGTGGGTAGTTAAGAAGCTGAACTGTGATCTCCAAGCTGTTAAGGAGGAGAGATTCCTCTAATTGAGTGAATTAGAAGGGTGAGGCCTATCTGTGGCGAGGTACAAAGATAAGACTAAGAAATGGCATGATCGAAAGGATGGAAAGAATTCAAACTAGGAGGAAAACAAAGAATCGCACATGCTACCTAGGGCTTATATTATTTCCTAGAAAGCTCAAATCAAGGTGGAGTGGTCCTTACACAGTGATATCAGTTACACCTTTTGGAGAAGTTACACTGAAATCAAATTCAGGAAATGAGTTTGAGGTTAATGGCCAAAGATGAAAGCATTATTTGGGAGGCAATTTGAATGAGGAACAGTACCAGATTTGAAGAGATTAAAAGAATTGTTGAAAATAGAGCATATTATATCAAATATCTAGCTAAAGACATAAAATTGAGTAGCTAATTTAGAGGCAACCCAATCAAAAAAATTTTATTTTATTTTCAATTTTTATCATATTGATTTTGTTTAAATTAGGGTGCTTTGACTAGTTTAACTAATAGAGTAGTTTTAATTTTTAGTTTGTTTACTGAAATTTATGTTGATTAAATTTTGGTTTTAATTTCAGGACATAGGAGAGATGATTATAGATAGAAGTTATTGTAGAACAATTTGGAGTTGCCATGAATGAACTTATACAATTTGAGAAAGATCATATCTCTGATTGAAGTTCCCAATTAGCTTCTTTATTCAATTCTTATATTTTAAATATAATTGCATACAATGTTTTGGTGAAAAGAGCATATGAATTTAACTATTCATGCTTGAATTGAGATGTAGTGTTGTTAAATTTGTTTTCCATGAAGCATAATTTAAGTGATTGAAATGCATTGTTTCTTTTACTTTGGAATCAACATATTTAAAATGGGTGAATGTATATAATAAAATGAAAATTGAGATGAAAATGTATATTTTGTCTGAAACAATTTCCTTTAATCGCAACAAATACCATTTTAATATTTTCCATCATCTTAAAAATGAAATTTATTTGTGACAATGTGTTTTATTGTCGCGACATTTAAATCTTTTTCAAGACAAACATTCACTTAGGAGGCTTAAGGTTTAGTCGTGACATTAGTTTGCCTGAATAGATGGGTGTCACTACATTATTCTAATATAATAGACTCATTTTGGCCAATCGTGACATGCAAAATGACTGTCACGACATAGAAATTTTTATTAATGGCCTGTTTTTGTTCTCTTTTATTATTATTACCTTTGTGTGAGAGTAATTTGAATGTGCAACATACTCAAAAATGTTGAGACGACCTTTAGGTTTGCAGGCGGCTATTATTGTGGCTGCGACATGGAATTTGGTAGTCTGGCTCACAGTAATTGTATAACATATTCTTGAACCTAAAGAGAACATCAATTGTTTTGGAACCCTTAGAAAATTTGAATTTCTCTTTTTCCATCCCTTGAGCCTTTGAACTGAAATCTTCCTCCAACCTTTTCTAAACCCTAGAACCCGATCGACTAGCGAAAATGTCAGAACAGCAAAAATCGATCCCAAATTTGAATGAAAATGATGGAAGAGTATGTTGAAAGGCTAGTTGGGAAGAAACAACTCCTAACCTACAATTGTAGGCTATCTCTCTGCGAGAGGATAAAAATTTAAAACAAGAATGAAAATAGAAACGACAGAGAAGAAAGCAAAGAGGAAGAGAATGCGGAGGGTAAAAAAGCAGGCATGGGGAGAGACGTGGGAAGTAGATGATTTTGTTTTACGATAGAGCCGCAACTGTCATGGAAAAGATTGACATTTTATTGTTGTAGAAGGATTTCATCGGGGAAAGAGGTTTTAACAAGCTCATATAACCATTTAGAGAGGTGATTGAGAAGAGAGGTTAGAGTTTACTATGCGAGTACAAACCAGCTGGGTTTGTTGCAGTAGTGAGAGAATTTTTTGCAAACTTAGTTGGGAAGAAAGAGAAATGTGCTAAGTAAGAGGAAAATAGATCTCTTCAACGGGGAGAGATCAGCAGAACCTCTGATACGAAGAATAAAAAGGATGGATCCAAGTTCAAGAAGTTGTTGAAGGATTCAGACCACTAGAAGATTTTTGAGTTGCTCACGAATGGAAAAGGTGAGTGGAATTCAACAAAGAAGAACCCCTATGAATCCATTGCAAGAGGATTATTGAGTGAGGAAGCAAAAGTATGGTTTTACTTCCTCAGTTCAGTCTTCTTACCTTCAAAGCACCTTAACATGGTGAGAAAGGAAGAGGCATTACTTATGTATGCCATTCTAAAGGGATATAAAATGAATGTGGGAAAGATCATCGAGAAGTAGATTTTGAACTACTCGACGGTAAGGAAATGCAGGCTTTGATTCCATACCCGGCAACCATTACCCTAGGCTGTGTTGTGCATGTACTAGGAGGGGTGAAAGGAACCTGGGAAGAAGAAGAAAGGTGTCCTAGGGCTTCTCCTCTGACACTTACTGGTATAACTAAACCTCCAATCGACAAGGGCAAGAAAAAGATGTAAGAAATTGAAAAAGAAGACAGAGATTGAAGGGAGAGATAGTAGGCCATTGTGGTGAGCTTAGTAAAGAAAGAGAAGAGACAGAGGAATATGGGCCAATCACGGAATCTATCTCTATAGATGTAGGGAATATCCTTAGAGCTGACTAGGAAGCTCTAGGCAGCAAAGTAACAATGCTGATATCATGGATATGTTAGTTAGAATGGAGCAGAGGATGAAGGAAAGAATGATCAACTAAAGCTCATCTGCAACTCAAAGATGAATATCTGAATGCGAAGCCCAAGAAGAGACCGAGTACCTAGAAGAGGAGTGAATTAGACGAGAGAGACTTGGAATAGAAAAAGGAGATGGAAGAGGATTGCAATGTGGAGAGAAGAGTTAAGAGTTAGAGATGCAATTTTTTACGGGAAGAGTCGAGACGGGAATTCATTCTATTTAAAATCTTTGGAAGCTAGAGGCAGTAGCATGAAAGCGCTATGGAGTCAAGAGATATAGGATGGTTGAGCCAGTTTGCGACATTGCAAGGATGGCTTAGGCTCACAGCTCGGGAATTGATCAGCAATGGTCCATATATTGGAATCAATAGGTGTTTGCCTTTTTCTATATAGACTAAAAACCCCTCAATTTTTATAGTTACAAGAGCACTTCGACTTTCTCTTGCCGACTATTTCACTTTGGATAAGTTTGTGATATTAAAATAATTCTTTCTTAATGTTCAAGATTTAAAAATATGGAATTACAGTCTATGACACTTTGAGGTCTCTTGGTCATACAAGTAGTAAAATGCGAATGTGAAGTCAGTATCATTCTCTGATTGACAAGAATTAGAGATACGACTACCCTAACTCTTGAAATTCTATGCTATTTGGACACTAAATACTAAGTAGAGAGTTTTATCTAGAAAAATAAAGATCCTAGACTATTTACTACAAGTTGAACTGAAACAAAACGAAAGTAAATGACTAAAAATAAATAGTAGCAGGAAATCTTGGAATTTGAATCGAGTTTCACGTGAGAAGCGAAACTATCAAAATTCTGTTAAACAGTCAATTCTACTGCGAAAATACATTGCTTTCTGTTTTTATGTATGGATCTGGATTTGTCCAAGATTGCCTAAATGTTGCAATTGGATTTCTTTATATTAACTGGTTTGAATCCCTTGCTTCTCTCAAAGACAAGATCAAACCAGCTACCTGTATTTCTAATTCTCTTGCAAGATACGGGCATTTTTCTTTCTCAAATACTTCACACCATTTCACGATGTGTTGCCAGATCTTTTGCTTTCCTTCTCTCTCGGTGTTTTTTGAAAAGATTTCTACCACTTAATTGATGGCTCAACCTCCAGATCTATGGGTTCGTCCCTTTCCCTTAATTAGATCTCATTAACAGGGGTTGGGGCTTCCTTTAGATTAAAAGGTGAACTCTGATTATTTATGTTGTTAAATACTCTCAAACTGATTATGAGCGAATGGGGATTTATCCAAATGAACTTTCAGAGCTCGACGGGTTCATCAATGAGTAGTCCTAACGCATGCAGGAAGTGAATGTTCTCGGCTCTCGGGAATCTCGACTCTATGTCTTACGGAGAATCACGAAATCGGTCACGAATGCACTCCTATTGGTATTCGATACTACATTGAACTTATCAATTCAAAAAACGACACAAAGTAAGTAAATCTATTAAATAATTTTCTCTATATTTTGCGAAAAGGCGTAACTAAGCGTATATCAAATCGATGAGGAGTTTGTTCCAATTACTTGCATTCTGATTAAAGAAATGGAGCAGATCACGTGCATTCACTATAATCATGATAGAGCGAGAAGAGAAATGGTGGGGAAATTTGTCTGGATTTCATAAATTTTCAAGCAGTAATTTTAAGAATAACATAAGTAAAATCCAACTCCACCGTTATAGTTATCATGATTCGAGGATCTGAAAATTCAGAAGAAAAAAATAAAAAAGAAAAAAAAAAAAAAATTCTACTCTAAACTATACACTTGAGTTCCGCTGCTTTCCTTTTACGGGTAGTGAAGACGGAAAGCTACTTTACTATTCTAACCTTTGTCTATTTATAATTTGTCAAAGAACTTGGGTCCAGTCGAAAAAAAACTAAAGGTGGAATTCTCTCGAAAGAAAAGCCCATTCACTTTCAAATTCGCGACCTCGGGGTTGATGTCGACCTGGATTCATTTGTTCTAGTTCAGTTCGACCAAGTTTGTCGATTGCGACCAAGTTTCTTCTGACTTAGGTCGATTAATTGGTGGCGACGGCACTATATTTAGTGTTCCTCAAAGAGATTGATGTAGGACCTTGTAGTCTCACGTCGCGGCCTCGTTAGTTCCTGCAATTTGCAGCTAGAATGCGACTTGTTTAGATTTTACAACCTCTCCTTTAGTTGTCACCGCTTTAGTTCTCTTGTCGGGACTTGCTTTTTCTTCAGCGCAGCTAAGTAATATCGCGACCTCCAGGTTTAGGTTGCGTGACTAACACCTCTTGCCCACCGCCGGTGTTGACTTTCTTTTTCAGTTCAAACGCTTTTTAGGTCTTTGCTTTGATATGGCCAAAATATATGTGTCGCGACTCAATGGTGGTCGCATGAAGCGCTTTGATAGCCCCTTGCCTTCGCAGTGTCGTGACCTCGACATGATGTCATGACCTCACTTTATCTACTACGGTTGCGGGTTGTCTTAGTTGCTTTAAACATAATTGCGACCTGGATGTTGATGCTCAGAATGTATTCAGGTCGCGACCTCAGTGATTGGTCATGACCTCCTTTTAGGAATCATGAATAACAAATATGGTTGACTTGATTTCCTGGCAGGACTTGGCAGCTCCGGCCCGGGTTTCTGTCGCGACCTCAGAGATGATGTCGACTTCATTTTGATTCCATCTTGTAGTTGCAACTTCAAATCTGCTTTGTTGTGGCTCATATTCAGTTCCATGTTGTGACCTCGAGATGATGTATCGTGACCTCTGCAGGGTCCTTCATTCTGAAGCTGGTTGCAACTTCAAATTTTCTTACGAGGACTCATTTTGTGGCTTCATCAGCGGATCAGCGATAAGACCTCGATATACCTTTTGAATATTTTCTTTTGTCTTAACCACGTTTTTCTGGTACTTAACCTCATTACGCTGAACCTTATTGATGTTGTGACCTGGAAATTACTGAATAAAAGAGCTCCATATCGCGACTTTCTTTCTAGTTCACGACCTCCTTTACATTCATGAAGTGCAGAATTTGCTGGGTTTTTGTTAGGATTTCGCCTGTACATGTTTTATATGAAATTAAGTTGAACAAATTACCCGGATTTTCTGTATATGAATCAACAGACAACACATATTAAACTCAGAAAAATGGATTAAAAATCAAATGAGTTTTTAGACTCATCAATAGGTAAGAGAGTAGCATGGCTAAACCAGGGAATCTTGAAATCTTAGATTAGGGCCATGAAAAGGCAGGTGTCAGAAAGAAGAAAGTGCCACTGTTAAACATCCAAATTTATGATTTTGTACCCTATACTATAGTGCCCAAGGATGTGACATATCCTTTCATACCTACCAACCACTGTGATGGCAGGAGAGATACCTTTTACCTATAAAGTCTTGCTTAAGGCGAGTTCCTTATATGAATTTTTTGTTCCTAAACTCTCTTTGTAATTGCTCAGATGAATGAAAGAAATCTTTTGATAATTTGGGAAATTGTGTCTTGTGTTAAATTTTACATTTTGGTACATATTCTAAATAATGAATATTTTGAGTTAGAATGTTTGGTTGAAATTAGTTGATTGTTAAGTTTTTTGGCTATGATGATTAGGTTGAAATGGATAATGAAGATCAAAATGACTTCTAAATGTTGATATAGCATAACAACATGTTTAGAAACCAAGCAGGAGAGTGAAGTATTGAGCTTAGTGAAAATTGGAGGTTGTGATATTATTAATGAATAAGTTGAAATTCAAGACTCAGGAAGATTTAAACAAATGATGGAACAAAAAAAAAAACTTATAATTACATTTTTGTAAACGGTTTAGTTTTTAACAGAAACTACTGAAAACATGCACATGGTCAAAGAAAACATTTACTTATTAATTATTGTGTGCTAAGATTAGGGACATCTTCTAAGATCCATCACAGTTTTAATCTCCCTAGAGTCTTAGAACTTGTTAGATTATTAGTCGAGGCGAAATCCTATACAACACAACTAACAGGAAATGAATTAGGCCATCCTTGAAAAGTTTGAGCCTTTCAAAAACCTACATTTCAATATGCACATGTGCATACACATTAATTACCTTGTATGAGCCTCATTGTAATTCACCATCAAAGCCATATAATAGAACATTAATCCTTCTTGAAAGCTAATCCTTGACAAAGAACCCTATGTTTTACTTGATTTAGAATAAGTGCAAATAAATGATTTAATAGGACAAGTTTGGGGATTAATTTTTTTTAGAGAAAAGAAGGATGAGAATTGGGATTAACAAAAGGAAGTGGGTCAATTGGTGGAGATGTACTAAAGAAGGTGCTATGAAATTTAAGAAGCTAAAAAACAAAGTATCAAGTGGAATGAGTTTTGTCACTATAGCCTTGTACTTAAGCAATTAAGTTCTTGGGGGTATTTAAAAACTTAGTACCTTAATGCCAACTAGTATAGGAGCTGCTAACTTAAAGCTCTCTAAGGGTGATAGAAAGCTTAAAAAGGCAAAACATTGGACCATTCCATAAAACGATGGAAATGAAAAGAAGTAAAAAACACAATATGAAGAACTGAATGTAATGATTATTAAAGAATTGTAGACAGAAAGAAATGATAAGTATCGCAGATGCACGCAATTAGAAGTTTGGGGGGTGCTTTTGAAAAAGTGAGTTGAATAGAAAGAAGAGAGAGAAGAAATGTGTCTGGGCAATAGGAAGAGCAGTGTTGAAAGTACACATGGTTGGGTAATTGAGCATAAACGAAGCCGAGATTAGCGCTGCGATACTAAGCCGAACATTCTGAGCCTAAAAGATCTGATCACCGGTTGCCGCGTCTGGGATCGACGAAACGGCTGTGGGATGTGGGAAATCAGGGAGTTTGACTGGAGTGATACTCTGGGAGACAGATGTTGTGGACAATTTGAAGATTACTCACTCATGCGTGGGAACAAATATTCATTCATTTTGCACAGTATGAATTTGTATTTGTTTGACAATGATGATGATGCTCAGTGGGAACTCAGACGTTTTTAAGGGATGTGGCCTGTATTTTAAAATTAGTTGTTGGAGGATTTAAAGAAAAAATATCTGTTCTTGAGAACAAAAATGGCCTTAAAAAGTTGAATTACTAGAGGACAAGCAAAACTTTAAGGTTGGGGGAATTTGATGAGTATGAAACTCATCTATTTTTGAATCATTTTTCTATATATCTTTGTTTGAGGCTTAAGGATTCCCAAAGCTCAATGAAGTATGGAATCTTCCTCCAGATTTGTGTTTCTATGAGATTTAGAAAGAAGCAAGAAAACTAGCGAGAAAGCGACCACAAAAATGGCTAAGCGAGAAAAATGGAGAATGTTGCGACATTTTTACACGAGATTATGTTGACAAAAGTTCAAGACAACCAAGAAGTTTGTCGCGTAATCAAATCTCTATTGCAATAAAGAGCATGAAGATTGTCCAAAAGCACAGTAGTTGAAAGAATGTTGAGCTTACAAAACTTTGTCGCAACTTAGAATGAGAGCAAATGTAGAACAACATCACAAACATCAAAATGATATTGTGAATGGTAAAAGAATACCCAAGAGAACCTTTGAAGGTATCCGACAATTTAACTATTTCCACGACTGCAAATTATAGAGGAAAGGTGTTGAGAAGAAAAGAATTTGTCACGATAATCTACAACTCTATCGCGACATAGTTAAAGCAGAAGGTAATTAAGCATGTCGCGGCACTTGATATCTTTGTTGCGATAATGGACAAGGCAAATGGCAGAAAAAAATTGTCGCAACAATGAAAAGATGTTGTGACAGACGATAAGTAGAAATCATGAAGAAACACTTAATAATGTTGCGACATACAGATTCTTTGTTGCGACACAACGAAGAGACCCAGGTGAAGGGCGAATGTTCGCGATACCCTTAAAGATTGTTCGCCACAGCGAGGCTAGGATTCACTAAGAGTTTGTTGTGACAAAGGATTCCATGTCGCGACAACACTTCCATATATCAATAGTGCAAGGGGAAGGAAATAATGTCGCGACTTAAAAAACCTTGTCGTGACAATTATGAGAAGAAGTCAGTTGAACTTTGTCACGACATTTCTAAAGTATGTCGCGACACAATTTGAGGAGAGGGCATAGAACATTGTATATTCCTTTCATTGTCATGACAATTATGGAGAGAAAACTTGAGGCATATACTAAAATTTTGTTTTGAAAAGTTTGTCGCGACAATCACTCAAGAAGAATGCTAGTAAGTATTGTGTTGACAAACTCACAAAAAAGAATGGAAACATAAAAGCTGCATAGATGTTACGACATTTCACAACTTTATCGCAACAATGAAGTATCAAAGGCCAAAAGCTGCATAGATAAAGCCAATGTTGCGACAAGGGCACGACTGAGCTTGAAGACGCACAAGTAAGCGAAAATGTCTCAACATAAACCAACTTTGTCGTGACAAAGACATCAATTGGGCCTGCATTGAAATCCATAATTTTAGCCTATAATTCCGGCCCAGCATTTTAGAACCTATAAATAAGAAGCGCCTAGGGTATTGTGGGTAGCTTTCAGCTTAGCTTGATCATTCAGAGAACTTTGAACTTTTGGGAGGAGCTGAAGTCTCCCTTGTATATATTTTATTTTATTTTATTTTCTTTGATTTCTTTTTCTTATTCGTTTAGATTTTAGTAATGTTAAGTTTGATTTAGAGTAAAAAAACAATTATGCAAATCAAGCTTCATTTTATATCGAACTTGAATGAAATCTGGAAAATTTATGGGATTCATTTTTATTTAATTTTAATTATAGTTTCAATGAATTTGTCTGATCAACTAGTCATTGTTACTTATGATTCAGATATGGAAGGCTAAGCTCTTTGGGAAGGGATTGATGTTTGGTTATCAAAATTTTGTAGCATTTAAATGAATGCTGTGGTTCTAATTTTGGATTGATTTAATTGGTGTTGTTACTATAGTGAACTGTTCTTGATATCGGTAGAATATACCTAGAATAGAGCTGCATCTGTGTTTTGATTTCCAGGAGGCCCTCTGAGTGACACAGAGATGGAGAGTCCTGAGAACATAGAGTAGTAATTTGGGGTATGCTAGATTGATATTTTGATAACTAATGAACTTTGAATATCACTTAGATAAATCACTAGTATTTGTTCTAACCTCTGACTTCAAGGTTCCCTTCTAGGTGATAGTAGAAGTGTGTTCCCGATGTATAAGGACATCCTAATGAATTATCAGTTTAATGTTTAAAGGTTTCATCTCAATTTAACAGAATAAGCTTGATCCTGTGTTAGCAAAGATCTGTCAAGGAGATAGAAGTATTTTAAAGAATACGTAGGGTGAATTAGCAAGTGAAGGAGGCTTGTGTTACTTGCACGTATGGGGACAAACAATCTTCAGTCTTAAGAGAAGGCTATGAAGTACTGGTTTAGGAAAAACAACTAGATCTTAAAGTTGATCAAATCTAAAAATGATCATTCGTCCCATTAACTTAGTTTTAGGAATATGGTGTTCTAAGCAATGATGAAATGTGGTGTGTCATGTAAAAAGAAGTATTCAAGGCTATACTACTTTGCTCTTGGACAAGTCTAGAATTCAAACTCATGGCTGGATTATTTCAAAATTTGATGCAAGGATTGATAGTTATAACCTGATCTAGTCGGTGTTTATTTGTAACTGGAGTGAACCCTCAAAATCTTCTTATTTTTATTTTTTCGACTACGAATATTAGACTAGAATTCTTTTATTCAATTTATGTTGAACAGTTAAATCTTTTATGAAATTAGTGGTTAATGGTAATTTGCAGAGTAGTAAGGGTAGTTGATCTTTAAATTCCTCATTAATCCCTTGTGAATAATATCTGGACTTAAAATCCACTTTATTACTTGTATGACCTATGCACTTGTAGTGATTTAGACCAATTGAGTTTTAATTACACAACATTATATATAACAATAGAAAACAATATTTACATCATATTAAGTAGTTTAACAAGGTTTTGGCATCACTGCTGGGGATTGAATATAATTCTTGGTGGTAATGCAGAAATTGTGTTAGTCTAAGATAACATTTTGGTCTATGTAAAAATCAATCGATCATATAAAATTATTGTTTCTTATCGATCGTCAATGAGAGGTGGGAAAGGATTTTGTTGAAATAACTTTTCATTCATCATAATCTTTGTATATTTTCTACTTCTACCAATTTTGGATAAATATATTCTTTTTTCATTGTGTTTTTCCGGTTTATGTAGCTTATCTTAGGCAAGTATGAAGATCAAATGGAAAAACTAATTTCATTCTTATGGATGGTTTTTAGCACATCTTCAGCATTCGAGTCTTCAAGTTCCCTCACACCTCAAAGTTTTATTTGTTTTTTGATTCTTGACTGAACCTTTATTCTTGGGCAGTTTTCACACTACCTTGTGTATTGATTCTTAGAATCTTATTGTTGCTCCCTTTTCCCTTCAAATAAGGTTGATCGCCCGTTTGTAGATAGAATTCTTTTCTTACCTCCTTATGCGAATGTGTCATGCCTTCATCCAAGCTTGATAGCTGGGATAACACTAGCTTTTCAAGTTTTTAGATTCATCAAAGGCAGCCTTTAAATGGGTTTAAATGGGACGAGGATGGTATTGTAACCAGGCCAGCTCGGAGTTTGAGAATTCTTGAACTGCTTAGTTAGAGGAGTTTGGACGAATGAGAAAGGTATTGCTGTAAAATGGGACGAAGGGAGGTTTGGGATGGGAATTCGCCCGTCCCGAGCCCGCCGTTGCCATCCCTAACCTTACGATAGTACAGTATTGATCCCAACATTTTCAGCTAAATTAATTTTTTAAGTTTTTTCCTAACTTGCCCCATTTTTTTTTTAAATAAACATTATATTTGTGACACCCCAAAGCCCGGTGGTGACAACGCTCGTTAACCCACCAGGAAGGCCTTCGTGGATGTGGTTGGCTTGAGCACACACCAGCAACCATCCCACCGGGTTGCCATGTTTAAAGTGGATAGAGTCTCTTTATCTTGGAGCTCTACCCAAAATACAACTTTATTACAAAAAGCACAGCAACATGGCCCAATATAATACAATGGCCTCCTTTGGAGTGTTATGAGTGAAAGTATTTAAGTGGCCCGGCATCATCACACTATAGAATATACGAGGACTAATTATCGCTGAGTCTCGAGGAGTTTTATTACAACACTCTTGAAATATTACAAATTAGAACACGGCTGTTCCAAAGTATTTTTTACACAGATTCTTTTTCACACAAATACAAGCGCTAGAACTAGTTTGTTCCACGACTTCTCTCACAAAAGGAATGAATTACAAGCCACGAGGCAGGCTTTCTTCGTAACTACGACCCCTCGAGTAGCGCATCTTCTTGTGCTTGAAAAGGGGGGAGGAGGGGGGGGGGAGGGGTCTGACAGGGTGAGCAATGCCTAGTAGAGATGAAAGCTCCTACAGGGTTACTCTCCACCTAAGTGCACCTGCTTGATGCAAGATTATCCAATTATACCAAACTAGTAAAACATGCATGTCTACTGAATGCCTACATGTATAACAGAATGAGATGAGACTCATCATGCACATATCCCGAGTCCTCACTAACTCTCTTACACAAGCAAATGCCAAATGTGAAAATCAAAACCATCATTGGTTTTTTGTCCAATGACCCTTTTTCCAAAAACAAAAATCTTTTTAGTTTTACAAACCAAAACCCACTGGAAAACACCTCGATAATGTCATGGTGATGTGCATGATGACCGTTTCTTTCCAAAACAAAAGTTTTTTTGTTTTATAGCAAAATATTTATTTATCAAAATCCGTGTGTTTATACATTTAGGCCATGGATTTTCGGTTTCTCTCATCACATAGGTGCCGCCGCCTTTCCCAAAAAATTTGGAGAAACTCATAGTTGGTGATCATGTCCAGCCATGACTATTAAGGCATTTGCCCTTGTTGAAATTTTTATGGGCTTTCACTGTCGGTGATCATGTCTAATCGCAACTAAATATGCATTCTGCCATTTTTTGCCCAGCACATGTATTTTCCTTCATACCGTAAAATTGTGGAACTCTATGGGACGTAGTTCCAGATACCGAGTCCACCACCCATTTACCAAGAATGATAAATGATTTAAAACCATGCACACACACATTAATAGTGTCCGATTACAAATGCAAAGCAATATACCACATTACCTATTTATATATCATGTCACATATATGATGGATGCTATATGAACAACTCTACTCATCGTATCACCCATGCATCATTTGGACAATTATATCAATTAACATACAATTTCCCGAATAAATCACACAATTCATGTCAACAAAATAACTTTGTATTATTGTGTTGACAGCGTTAAGCCATCACCAATCAAGCAATGAGTTAAATTATTTTCTAGGCCAAGATGTGACATACAAATAGCTAATAGACAAGCCATGCAATGGCCTTATTCATACACAAACACATCATGTCAGTCAAAAAATTTAAATTTCAGAGTGACCTGTCCCAGTTTACCACCAAAACACATCACTCAATTAAAAACTTATTGACATGCTTCTTTAAAAACCTTGGGACCAATTGTGGCATAAAGATGCCCACAAAACACACCACACAGCAAGCCATAATAGACCACATAATAGTTCTGAGACTCAGTTCAGAAACTAGCCACAACAGTCGAAAATTTGGACACAAACCCATTAAGCAACCTAAGCTTCTGCTGATCCACGGAAAATGGACCATAGCGTTATAGAGGAGTCAGATTTGGGTGATTCAAAGCCTAACATCAATTTCTCCAGATAGAGCTAC
Organism: Tetrastigma voinierianum; assembly: GCA_016808115.1. Classification (NCBI taxonomy): domain Eukaryota; kingdom Viridiplantae; phylum Streptophyta; class Magnoliopsida; order Vitales; family Vitaceae; genus Tetrastigma; species Tetrastigma voinierianum. The sequence goes on along the minus strand of JAEQBH010009468.1, from coordinate 64,014 downwards.
AAGTTCTGAAGGATACTAGTACAGTCTAACCTGTGAAATCAGTCCCAAAAATATGAATAGTAGGTTTGGTTTGGCCAAAACAGGGCAACCTATAGTGATCAGGAAACTTGGAGACCATAACTTACAGGTTATAGATGTCTAATTTATAGGTGATTCAAGAAGTCTAACATCAAGTTCTCCGAAGTAAAGGATACAATTTCATGAAGGATACTAGTCCAAATTCTCCTTTTTCTAACCTAAAGTCGGCCAAAACTAGACATCATATAAGGATAATACATGACATTATTCCTTTAACCCATTATTTTCAAACAGCTCTTAGGGAAAAAACAGCCAAACATCATAGGGGCATTAAAACTCAACCAAACAGCTCTGAGGCGGAAGGCAAACCAAAATAGGAAGAATCCGCCTCTTGGGGCTGTGCAGAAGAAAGCTGTGAAAGTCCGGGTGGGCCTTCTAAGCTTGGCTGCTGATTTCGAACTCCTTGCTTGAATCCTCGGCGAAATCCTGTGTTTTCGGTACCCACACGTAGCCCTCGTCGAGTATATGAACTTTCATTTTTGGCCCGACGAATTCTAACCGACGGAACTCCGTGGATCGAAGTGAGAAGTTTTTTTTTTCTTTTATTTTCTCTCCCTTTCTCAGTCTACCTCTCACATTATTCTCCAACCCAAAAATGGGAGATCCTCCAAATGAGATTTCTTTTCTCCTTTTATACTTTAGATACATGTCATGCCCAGCAATGTTTTTACTATAAGACCGTTTTCAAGCAAAACGATTTATTTATTAGGTTCAAGTTAATTATCTTATCTGAAATTTCTTTAAATTGTGTGCAACTTCAGATTTTCTTCAAAAATCTTGTTTTTGGGTCCTTCGGACACTCGTCAACTCGAAAAACGTGAAAATTCCGATTGTGTAAAACCCTAGAAAATTCAATTTTAAAGAAAAGAGATGTCGGTAACCGGTTGAATTCGAAATTTTCATAGATCTCGGATAAATGAAATGGACTTCACAATTACAGGAATAGTCTCGCGAAATCTAGCTGGGTTGAATTTCAGGCGGTCGAATTTCACGTTTTCGAAAGGGCAGTGCGTGTGACACTTCTTGCAGTGGAGGACTCATAGAAACATGTCAAATGATGGAGTGAGCAAGTCAAAGAAGCAAGGAGTCTAAGTTGGATACTTGTGGGGCATGTCCATGACCTAAGAGGATGGAAATCAAAGTTATGGAAAAGAGGATAAAGGGGAATCAAGAGAGCCAATGAGAGGAGATGACACATGGCAAGAAGGGACATCCACTTAACTTGTTGGACCAAAGCTAATTCGGTGGAGAGAGGGGGAAGAAAAGAGAAAATAAAGGAAGAAAAGAGAGAGAGAGAGAGGAAAGAGAAGCTCTTCCTTCTCTCTAGTTTTCTCGACGATCGGACCGTCGGTTCGGGTTGGAGCAAGAGGCAAAGTTGGTCCACGCATCGAGAGCTACGCGTAGGTACCAAAATTAGTGGGTTTCGTCAAACTCTAAGAGGTAGGGGTTTTTCTCCTATTCGGTTTAATTCTTGTCTAAGAGCCATTCAAATGGTTGAGGTGTTTGGGGCCGGATCGACCGTGCATTTCAATTCCAAAGATTTGAGACTAAATGCTAGACTTTAGGCTGTTTGGACACAAACAAGGGTTGTTTAGCATTCAAAGCCGAAATTCACGGGAATGTTTTAGGATGGTTGAGCTGGATTATGAGGCCCGATTTTGGGTACATCCATGTGTATACAGATTTTGTGTGTATTGCTAAAAGTGAATAACATATGTGGGTGAAAATCATGTGGTTATAACCAATTTATATATATTAGCATGGAGTGATTATATTGTAGAAAAATATAATTGTTCATGAATCATAGATGTTATATGTATAAAATGGCATAATTACACGCATGTGTCATATGCACACGATGGCACATCGCGTCGGGCCAGTGTGCATAGTTATGATTATTCCTACAATTGAATCATAGTAGAGCTAAAATGGGACAAACGTCCAAGTTGAGACTCAACGTGCGTGATAGGACAGAATAATGTTAATGAAATCTAGGTGTGTTTGGTGACGAGATGGGGAGGTCCCTTCCCCTAGGTGAAAGACTGAGATTCATACGGTCAGACATGATCACGGACGGTGAAGAGGCAGTAAAATGTTGAAAGTAATGCGACAATCCTACGGTGTAAACCCGAAAAATGACGTGACCCACAAATACATAACCACGTAGGATTTGGTAAATTAAATAAATGTGGAGGTTTGTCTCTAATGGGTAAAGTCGTTAGTGAAAACGCCAATGGTAGTTTTACAGGCATTAGTGTGTGAGGGGAGTCGGTCGGACTCAGGTTGTGAGCAGATCTCATCTCATGCATGACATGATATATTCCATTTATGATTTTTTTTTTTTTTTATATGGAATGTGATATGATGTGTGTGTGTCATTCATGCATTTAGAGTGGGGAGAGTAACCCTTGTAGGAAATTTATCTCTGCGTTTGCTCCACCGTCTTGGGAAAATATTTTCAGACCTTTGGAGGTGCAGGAGATGGAATCTAAGGGTACTAGTGGTGAAGAAAAGCTTGATTTTGCTTTGTTTGTATTTTTTAAATTAGGGTGGAAAAATCAGTTTTGTTTTTAAAAGAACAAAGTTGTGAAAATTAAACTCATTTGATACATTTTGGCAGGATTTTCCAGGTTTCATGTTGCATGTGTAATCAAAAGGCTATTGTGTGTTGAGATTAGGGTGTATTGAAAGGAAAGAAAAAGGGAAAACTGGAGGTGCAGGAGGACTAGAGAGGGCTACTAATGAGTTTTAAACTCATCTATTTTTAATCCATTTTCTTGTTTGTATTTAGTATATTCAGATATGTTTTAATGCCAAATTATGGAATGTTCACCAACTTTGTGTTTTTTAGGTTTTAATTCAAAAAGTAGAAAATTCCGTGAAGAAAGAAAAGCGATCTGACCAGTCATATCGAAACGAGGAGTTTATATGCATAGCGAACATCCAAGCAATTAGCAAAGGAGCTTTGTCATGACAAAAGACAGCGTGTCGCGACATAAAATGGGAAGAATTTAACAAGTCAGTTGAGACAAAGAAGCTATTGTCGCGACAAATGAAACAGGAAGAAAGCAGAAATTCTATCGCGACAAGAGATCTTTTGTCATGACATTGATTATTGCAACATGGAAAAGCTTTTTGAGACAGAAGAAGAGGTTCAGAGAAAGACATCTATTGCGACAAGATAATGTATGTCGCGACATTGAAAGAAGAAGCATCTGTCGTGACAAAGTGATGTATGTCGAAAATTATCTTTGAAGGAAGAAGAAACGTTGGACTGCGATAGATAAACAAGGTCGAGCATGTGATGCTTGCTTAATGGACAGACCCTAGTCACGAAAATAATACAATCTTTGCGACAAACTTCAAAAATTTGAAAGAGAGATGTTTCTATGTCTCACGACGAGGATCTTGGAGTGTCGCTATACAAAGATAAGGCCCGAACATTGATAAATAAAGTGCATATGAACTTTTCTATGTCGTGACAAAGATTCCAACACAAGGAGAAAGAGAGGTCTTGTCGCGACATAACAAACTGGGTTGTGACATAAAGATGAGTTGAATACAAAAAGTCTTGTCACAATAAAAACTTGGCGACGGAAAACATGTCGACAACACCAAGGACTATCTTGGATCGAAGCCCAGAAGTGCGATAGGTCTCAGTTAATGAGAAACGCAGAAATCACGCCTTGTGCGGACTTTCTTTCAGATGTTTTTCAAATCTTTGTATAATGATAGACATTTATAGACAGCATGAATCTTTTCATTAAACGGAATGCATTAATTGAAATTTGCATTTACTGACATTAATCATGAAGTGTAACAGTATAGTAAATATTTTTGGGACAGTTGGATCAAACGACAGACCTTGTAAAGCAGTTGTTAAAGAGCCAAAAGAAAAGATTTGTCGTAGCGGAGGAAACTGTCGCGATAGATAATATCTTGAAGAAAAGAATATTGTCGTGACCAAGGAAACTTTGTCGCGGCCGAGATCAGAAGGATGCCTGAGGAATGAGGTCGCGACAGGACCTTTCTTGCATCTTTGCATGAGAGACTATCGATAAAGATTTAAAACTGTCGCAGCAACACTTTGGTCAGCGAAGGAATGCAACTATGAGCTAAATTTTGGGGATCCACAATGGAAGCAGATTTGGGCCCAAGATTAAGAGCTATAAATAGAAACAAATTGAGGCGAGGCGGTCGGTGAGGTCTGGAACAGCCGGGTATACGGGGGCGGACTCTTTTGTATTATATTTTTCTTTTATTTTCTTTTATTTTCTTCGTAGATTAGATTTAGCGTAAAATTTCAATTTGTTTATTGGACCTGAATTGTTCAGAAGTTTAGAAGTTAGTTGTTGAATACCGGTCCCGATTATTGTTTGAATAAATGAAATCTAGATAAAAGCTAGAATTCATTAACTCGATTAGTTACATTGGAAATTTTCTGATCAATATTTGGAAGTGTTCCTTTGTGATGATTTAGTTTTCGAGAAACACAATTTCCGCTGGGAAAGATATGATGTTAGTTATGGTCTTTCCTACACAATTAGAAAGAAATTCCTGAGTTAAGAGTCTTGAAATTATTTGAATGGTGATGTTCATGAAGTGAATTGTTCCCAATATTAGTAACTTATACCCATAAAGAATTTGTTATACGCGCTATGTTGTTTCAGGGAGGCCCTCGAGTGACCTGAGAGATGGAAATTCTTTGAGCTTGGATTAGTTACTTGGGGTATGCTAGACTAATATTGATGAACTAATGAGCTACGAAAGATTAGATAAATCTTCAATTTATCATGGTTTGAATTTGATGTATATGTGAAACTTGTAAAAGACCGGTTTTGAAACATAAAAGACCAGTTTGATGTATATGTGAAAATATGGTCCAGGGTGAATGTGGTAAATACTCGCGATTTGAAACAAAGTAAGTGTACTCAGCGAAGTAAAAAGTATTACCAACACTCGGACGCTTTCATGAAGTGCCACCGGTCATACAAGTAGTAATAAAGTGGACTCTAGAGTCAGGATATCGTACCGAGAGTTGGAGGTTCTCTAATTGGGTGATCACCACGATTGCAAGGGCTCTTCCTCACTATTTAGGCGATCAAATGGATGTGGAATAAATCTAATTAATTGAAAGCAAAAACTGATTTAAAACTAATCCTAAAAAATCTGCAAATAAGCAACTAAATTCTAAAAGAGTATGAAGAGAGTCAACAGGGATGGGGATAGTGTTGTACAAAGCAGTTTGCATTTCCTTGAAGGGTCTACGACATTTGTGAGATTGAATCTTTGGATTTGTCAAGAGAAATGTAGTATAAGCGATTTCTCCATACACCATACATTTCACTATCTAACACACCATATTCCTTTTCGGGACAAATGGGTCTAAATAATATTCACTTGTAAAATTTGGCACTGCGAGATTTGATTGTTTTTCTTTTTTAATCTTGCCAATGGCTGGAATTGAGAAGAATTCTTGCCCCCATAGACGGGATGATAATCTGAGCATACTGATGTAATTGAGTATCTCGTCCCTTGAATCTAATAAAATTTTCTATCTCATTGATTATATCTTTGCTAACACGGGGATCAAGATCCTTTCTAAATATACTGGAGAAACCTCGATCAACTAAGTGATACATCATCTGATGTCTCACTGTGAGTAATTAGTGATCTATCAGTAGTTTTCGGGTTCATTAGTTGAGATATTAGTCTAACATACCTGAGATTCTGGCTCTTTGCTCTCGGGAATCTCCATCTCACACGTGTCACTTTCGGAGGGCCTCTGAAATTAGAGCAAAGAATATTACAGCTTACTTTTGAGTATAAGCTACTAATATTCCAAGCAGTTAATTATATGAGCAGTACCAGTATATAGATTCAGTATTCAGAAGCACAAAATAACTAGAAAGCGCAAATGCGATTGTTCAACAATTAATCTGCAACCCTAGAGGTGTTAATGTTCCAGTCTTGGATTCCAATCATCACCAATCTCAAACAAAAATAAAGAGGAAATGAAGAAAGAAATCCAAAGAGACTGAGAAGAAAAATCCGATTTGAGCTTGATCTTCTCCCTCGTAGTAAAGAAATTGAATATAAAGTACAACCACCGAAATCTATTCAGCTAGAAATAAAAATGCTCTAAAACTACTCTAAGATCTATTAAAAATAAAAATATCTGACAAAGCTGGAAAAATGGGCAGTCTAGAGAGAAAACCCCACGGAGGCTCTCGATGTTCATTGCCCTGTTACCTAAAACGAGAGTATATATATGTAGTCACCAAGGTGAAATGGGCTTGAAATTAGGTCAAAAACTCAATTTTCGGCCTTTTAGGTTTCTCTGGCGTTTTTAGTGTGACCAAGTTTTGGTCGCGACACACACGATCTGATCGCGACACGGGTTTGCAGTGCGACTGCTGTTCCTGGTCGCGACGAATTTTCTGGTCGCGACACCATTACGGTCGCGACTAATTTTACGGATAGCAGGCGGTTTTCTTCTCTAACTTGTCGGGACCATAGCTAGCCGTTTAACTTCTGGGATTTGGGCGTGTAGTACTCGTTGGAAACTCTTTGAATGTAGAATGCAGTCTGTGAGGGAATTTAGACCTTTGATGTTCCAGATGGTACATAAAAATTTCATCTTTCGGTGGTGAAAATTTATGAGACTCTTAGTTGACTCTTCTTTGAAATAAATTGCTCATTTCTTGCCAAAATCACTTGCTTTCATCGATAATCCTACAAAACCAAGTTTAGAGGAAATTTTATGAGTTTTACATGAATATGGATATAAAATGCACAAAATAGCATGTGAAATGAACTCAAAACATAGATGAGTTTTGCACTCATCAGGGGTATGCTAGACTAATATTGATGAACTAATGAGCTCTGTAAGATTACTTAGATAAATCTTCAATTTACTCATGGTTTGAGAATTAGTTGACTGATCTATCAATTTAATCTTTTGAGAGATATCTCTCATAGTCTTAAGGGAATGATTTTGATTAAATATTTAGCATTAGATCTAATCAAGGAAAGGGAGAACTCTTTAAGATCTCAAGGATGAGGCATCATTCATCTTGTAGAAGTCTGTGATGAGCATATCATAGGCGAGAAATCTGTGATCATAAGAAATGGTATGAAGTATTGGAAAAGAAAATATACATATCTTATAAAGGAGATTCTAATTACAAGTAATTGATTAGAAACATGTATCGAAATGAACATGAGTCTCTAATAGAAGTGAAATGTATGGATAGAGAGAAATCGAGCTATACTACCTTGCCTCTTTGACAATTTGGTCAATTCATGATAAATAGATTAGATTATGTTTAGGAATTGATAATGTCACAACAGTGAAATCTAGTCTACTTCCCGGTAATGATCAGTTGGAGTCAGTTTATGTTTAGGATTTTAATTTTTCCTTCATTATAAATGTAGACATTCAAAATAGTAGAAATTCTTAGTTACATTACTAAAACTTCTGTAAATGGAAGTTCAAATAGTCAATGGAACTTGAGTAGTTAGGATAGTTGAATTTTTTTTTAAATTCCTCTTCAATCTCATAGAGAATGATATTAGGACTTATATGAATCTAGCACATTGCTTATGCGACACATGCACTTGCGATATTATGACCAAACAAAGTCTTTAATAAATTCATTGTGAATCCATTTTGTGAACATCTGAGTTCTATTATGTCAAAACAAGTTTTTGGTGCCTTTACTCGGGACTTTATTTAGTCCTTACTAACAGAGTCATAACCTTGTTTGAACAGTTGGTCTATACATAAATTGGTCAACAAGTTTTTGGCGTCGTTGCCGGGGATCGATGGAATTTAAAAATCAATATTCTAACAAAAGAGAGAAATGCTAATTTGAACTTTTTTCTTGTTTTTACAAAAATTTCAGAAAATAAGAAAAAACAGTTTTAACAGTAGTGGTTGAATAAGCTACTGATGTTTTTGGAAGCCTAACTAGATATATAATTTTTGACCTCCTTGTCCATTTGATCTCGATGTGTTTTTGGCATACTTCAGGAAGATTTTTTTAATGCATAGAAAACCGGGGAGGCAGGTGTTGCCTCTACGAATCTTGAATTGAAAGAACCACACGAAGAATCCAGGAAAGCTACCATTAATGCTAAATATAAAGTAGCTGGAAAATTGTTGACCAATTTTTGGCATATGAATAAAATTTACCCTTTCTTTTGTATCAAAGGACTATTACCTAATCCCCGGAAACGGTGCCAAAAACTTGTTGACCAAATGATGTATATATGAAAATATGACCAAGGGAGTGAATGTGGTAAATACTCAAAATCTGATTAGAAACAAAAGTAATTGTATTCAAAAACTGAAATGAAAAGTATTATCAACACTCAACCCCTTTTTGCTAGTGCACGGGTCATACAAGTAATAAAGTGGAATCTAAAAGTTCAGATATCGTACCCATGAGGATTAGAGGTTCTCTGGTGCCGGGGTGATCACCAGTGCAAGGCCTCTTCACTATTTAGGCAGCAACAAAATAGGATGTGGAATAAAATCAATTTAATTGAAATAGCGATTTAAAACAACCTAAAATCTACCAAATAAAAACCTGCTAATTCAAAAGGTATGAAGAGCACACTGAATGAGGATAATTATATAGAACGAGTTTGCATTTCCTTGAAGCTTCAGTATTTGTGAATTGAATGTTAGTTTGTCCGAGAGCAATGTAGTACCGGCTTGTATTTCTCCATACACCATACATTTTACTGTTAGAGATCTAGGTTCCTTTCGAGAGACATGAGTCTAATTAGATTTACTTGTAAATCTGACCCTCTTTAAAAGATTTGATTGTTTTCTTTTCAATACTTCTGATCATTTCTTAGGATTGAATTGTGCCCCCATAGGCAGGATTATGCGAAGCCTTCTCCAATCTAATTGAGTATCTGCGTCCTTTAAATCTAATAAAATTTTCTATCCTTGATTAGATCATTGCTAACAGGGATCAGATGTTTATCAATTTGAGTGAGACCTCTAAATGACCTCTAAACATTAAACTGATACATCATCTAATTAATCCTCACACCATGAGTAAATTAGTGATCTATCAAAGGAATCTTTTAGAGTTCATTAGTTCCATAATATCAGTCTAACATACCCCCAATTTAATGCTCTTTACTCTTAGGAATCTCCATCTTTGTATCACTCAAAGGGCCTTTTAAAAAGCAGAGTAAAGATACAACTTTTTTCTAGGTATAAGCTACTAATATTCCGAACAGTTAATTAAATGAATAGTACCAATTATATAAATTCAGTTTTCAAACCTAAAAAATAACTGAAAAACTGCAGATCTGAATGTTCAACAATTAATCCCACCTCCTGAGGGTGTTTAATGTTCCATTACTGGTTTCAAGTATCACCGTCAAACAAAAAGTAAGAAAATGAAGAAAGAAATCGAAACGAGGAGTGAGAGAAAATTCGAATTTTAGCTTCAATCTTTTACGAATAGTAATGAAATGCGAATCTTTTATTATCACGACAGAAACTCTCTTCAATAAAAATAAAATAATATCTACAAAAATATATAAGATCTATTAAAAATAAAAATCTATAGCAAAACTAAAAAAATGGGCAGTTTAGAGAGAGAAACCCCATGAAGGTGTTCACCTTCAGTTTCCTAAAAACTTAAAAAGCAGTATATATAGTCACAGAGGTGAAATGGGCTTGAAACGGTCAACATAGCAAATTTTGGGCTTTGGTTTTCCAATTTTATGCAGCAGCGAGTTGCTCTGGCTGCCGCGAAACTCTGTCGCGATAAAGTATCTGCACAATTGCAGCGAAAAACTTTGTCGCGACAAAAGTTTTCTCTGTTGCCGACAGTTTCTCTTGTCCAGCTTGTATGGAGACCATAACTTCTTCGTTTTAACTCGGATTTGAGTGTGCGAGGTGTCGTTGGAAACTCTTTAATTAAATAATCATGTGAATTTGAACCATTTGATGCTCTAGATGATATAGAAAAATTTATCTTCTCATTGGCCTTTGTAAGACATTTAGATTATCTCTTTTGGAAACATTTGCATATTTTCTTACTAAATCACTTGCTTCCATAAAAAATCTTAGAAAAACCAGAAGTTTAGAAATATTTATGAGTTTTACATGAATATGGATATAAAATGCTCGAAATAGCATGTGAAATGAACTGAACTTAGATGGGTTTTACACTTTAATCCACAATCAAAGAGAAAGATTACGGTATTCGAGAAGAAAGAAGAAATAGAACCTCAAAGAGCTAACACAATGGAGAATTTTGGAGGCCTGTTATTCTAAGGAGTACTCAGTTGTAGAGACAACCTCCCATTTTAAACCAACAATTTTGGGCTGAAGACAACATTGATTACTATGGTTCAGCAACACCAGTTCATAGGTCACCCCTCTGAAGATCCCAATGAGCATTTGGGGAGTCATGAGGATGGCCAACACAGTCAAGCTAAATGGGGTGAGCCCAGATGTAATCAAGCTGCAAATCTTCCCTTTTTCATTAAGAGATGTGGCAGCAACATGGTTTGACTCATTGCCAGTGGGATCAGTGAACACTTGGGAAGAATTAGTGGAGGCCTATATGAGCAGATTTTTTTCCTCCAACTCTCCTTCTTTGAGTGAAGAGGAGAAATAATTGTCTTCAAGTAGGGAAGAGGAAATTTACAATGCATGGGAAAGATTCAAGAGGCTGACAAAAGAGATCTCTTTTTATGCATGGAATAGATCTGCCCACTCAGATGGACATTTTCTATCATGCTATGAAATATACTTCTAAGGGTATAATTGATGCATCATGCTGTGGAGCTTTTAAAAGAAGAAATGCAGAGGAGGCAAGGCAGGTGATTAAAGACCTTGCCAAATGCAACTACAAGGCTCCATCTGAAGCTTCGGGGGACGACGCGAGGTTGAAGGGAAGTGAATGCTTATTGGACTTGATTAAATGAAGAAGCCATAGAGCTAGTGAGGATACGATTATGAACAAAGCGGGAAGCAATGAAATAGAATGCACACTGCATGAAGTGGGAGAGGTAGAAGAAGAATGAGAGGAAAGTGCTGAAAGGACTAGTTGTTGAGAGCCTACTAAGTTGAGGGCAGTATATGAATGTGGATTATCATGAGCCTAACTGACTTGACACATGTATACTAGCAGGGGAACCATGAAACTTTTCATATGGTGGAGGAGCACAACAAGGCCCTGGGCTTGGATAGAATTACCCAGCAAGCTTGTGCTTGGCCTGGGTTTCAGAACAATGACAAAGGGAGTGAGGAGATTAGGGTTAGAAAGGACTCGATCCTTTGGGAGATCAGACTAACTCATTTCATGTTAGAAAACAAAGGATTTTGAATTTGCATATGAAGAAAAAAAATTTCTGACCTTATTTCTAAACAAACACAAGTGTGTTTCAACAAAACACGATGCCTTTTGAAGAATGCGGAGATACGAGATAGAACTGGCTGGCTGTTTGTCTTGAAAGAGCCTAAGGATTCATTTCCAAGTGACACCAGAAATAATCTAAAGGACTGTATGGCAGTAATTCTGAGAAGTGGTAGAGAGCTAGATGAAATGAGAGGTGAAAAGAGAGACAATGAGGAAGAGAAATAAGTAGAAATAGGAGAGGAACTTAAGTAGCACAATTCAGGAACTACTGAGAAAAAGAAAACAATAGAAATGTAGCCCAATTAGCAGGGAAAGAAGGAAGAAGTTAAAACTTACAATCCTCCAGTTCCATTCCCTCAAAGACTGCAGAAAGAAAAACTAGAGGAGCAGTTCTCTAGATTCTAATACATGTTTAAGAAGATAGAGATCAACATTCCTTTCTTAAAGGCATTAACTCAGGTGCCTCAGTATGCAAAATTCATGAAAGATATATTGAGCAAAGAAGATTGCAGGAAGGATAGTGAGCCTAACAACGACTTGCGGTGCGAGTGATTCGGAAGGCCTTACGGAGAAAGGCGGGGATCGAGCGATTTCACTATACTTGCAAAATTAAGGATTCTGATATGGGAAAAGCATTGTGTGTGATTCTGGAGCTAGCATCAACTTGATGCCTGTTTGTTCTTTCGAGATTAAGAAGTTTGGGAGCTGCTCCCACTGACCATTGCCTTGCGAGATGGCCAGGACATGACATTGGCTCATCTAAAGATCCTTGAGATGTGGCGATCAGTGGGAAATTTATTAACTCCGGTGGACTTTGTAGTCATTAATATAGAGGGAAGACAAATAAGTCCATTGTTGTTAGAAGACATTCTTAGCAACAGGAGCAACATTGATTGATGTGAAAAGGAGGCCGGCTCTCGGGGGGTTGGAGATGAAGCGAGTGCACTTCAATCTCGACATAGTTTGAAATAACGGAACCTGTGTGTAGTCTTGTTGTAGAGTGTAGAAACAAAAATTCTGTGGGTTCTGAGCTGACCATTGCCTTGTAATTTTTCGAATTCAATGAATGAGAATGAGATGAATTTCATTATCTTGAGCATCTTGAGTTGGGAAGTGCAAGACTCTATTTTAAAAATTAAAGATATAGTATTCGGTGTTGGAGAAGCGATTGTCTGAGAAGGATCCCCGGCGGAGTTATATGAAGAAAAAGTTCGAGTAAACAAAGCTCGGAGGGTTTAATAATCAAGGAATTGCCCTGAACATTTGAAGTTTGCCTTCTTGCAACGAAAGAAAAAAGAAAACGAGTTATCATTTCAAATTTGTTGGATTAACTAAATTTGGAAAAGCAGCGTGGAGACTCTTAGAAGTATAAGGAAGCATGCTTGGTCTATAGAAGATTTGAAAGGAATAGATCCTTGATACGTAATTCCACCAGATCTAATGGAGGAGAATGCTAGAACCACATGGGAGAGACATTAGAAGGCTCAATCCAGTAATGAAGAGAGGTGGTCGAAAGAAATGCTAAGAATGCGATTAAATGCGAAGCTTCATGTGCAATCTTAGGCAGGTCATTAGGTGAGCCCGGTACATGTGGTTTCCAAAGGGAGGATTCATATGATCAGAAATGAGAGAATGAATTGATTCCTACAAGAGCTGTGTGGGGATGGAGAGTGTGTATAGACTCTGAGAAACTTAACTTTGTTACGAAAGGACCACCATTACCTTTCATTGACCAAATCTTTGGACGGTTGCGGGGACACTCCCATTCTCTTGTTTCTTGATGGATATTTTGGTTATAACCAAATTGCAATAGCCCTAGAGGATCAAGAGAAATCAACATTTACATGTCCTTATGACACCTTTGCCTCTAGGAGGATGCCATTTGGATTATGTAATGCTCCTGCCACCTTTCAAAGATGTATGATGTCTATATTTTCTGACTTGGTGGAAGAGATTATGGAAATATTCATGGGCTGACTTCAGTATATGGATCCCGAGTTTTAAAGATTGTTGAAAAACTTAGAAAGCAGTACTAGGTGCAGACAAAAATCTAGCTTTAAATTAGGAAAAATGCCATTTCATGTGTGCTTGAAGGTATTGTCTTGGGGCATAAGATTTATGCTGTTGGATTGGAAGTAGACCAAGCAAAGATTGTTGTTATAAAAACTCTCATGTCACCTACAACAGTGAAGGGAATAAGAAGCTTCCTGGGACATGTTGGATTTTATAGAAGATTCATAAAAATTTTTCTAAAATCTACAGATTCATTATTAACATGACCTATTCCGGGAAAAGATGCAGAAAATTTGATTTTGATGAATCATAATCTGCATATTTGAGGTAAATAAGTGTGATATCAGCTCCCATTATGTTGACTGTAGACTGGAATATTGAGTTTGAAATTATGTGTGATGCTAGTGATTATGCGAATAGGGCTGTATTAGGATAGAAGGCGAAAGATATTCAAGGCCATATCTGATATAGCAAAACATTATTGAAGGCACAAGAGAACTACTCCACCATAAAGAAGGAGATGCTGGCAATGGTATTTGCTTGTGAAAAATTCAGGCCTTATATATTGGGATCCTATGTTGTAATACACCTTGTCATCTTTGCGATTAAATATCTAATGAGGATGCGAGCAGTTGATCGGATAGATTGCCCTGCTGGCATAGAGTTTGATCTTGAGATTAAGGATAAAAAGGGTAGTGACAATGTGATAGCAAATCCCTTATCTAGATTGGAGAGAATTGCTGGAACAAAAATAGCAGAAATTTTTCCTAATGAGCAGCTATTTATGTTATCAGTACAAACACCACTATTTATCTGAATATTGTGAATTATAACATGGAATCATGCCATTTGAATTCAGCTACTAGCAAAGGAGAAATTGAAATTGATTACGAGATTGTATATATGGGATGACTTTACTGTTGTGTATAGAGGAGCATATGATCATAAGGAGATGTGTCGGAAATAGAGCAGGGTGGAATTATGGAGAAATGTCATGCATGTATATGGAGGACACTTTGCGAGGAGACCAGACCCAGCTGAAAATTTTCAAATCGGGATTTTTATTGGCCCTACTCTGATGTCAAGCACATTTTGAATGGGTGAAACATTGTATTCTTGTCGAGAGAATGGGAAACTTAATAGCATGAAATGAAATGCCCTGTAAGGAATTCTTGTGGTGCAAAATTTTTTGATGTATGGGGGAATAGACTTTATGGGACCTTTCCCATCATCATTTAGAAATATGTACATTCTCCTAGCTGTGGATTATGTATCCAAATAGGTGGAAGCAACAGCTTGTCCTAAAAATGATGCCATCACAGTGGTTGGGTTTATACAAAGAAACATTTTGAGCAGATTTGGAGCACCAAGAATAATCATTAGTAATGAGGGAAGCCATTTTTCAAATAAAGTTTTTGCAAAACTCATGAGCAGATATGGAATCAAACATCCAATGGGATTGGCTTATCATTCTCAATCAAATGAATGAATTTGAAATTTCCAATAGGGATCGAAAGTGGAAAACGATTAATCAGCGGGAAGGGCGAAATTTATAAAATTGGATGATGCAGCAGACATAGATTTGCTTATAAAACTCCCATTGGAATGTTCCCATACAGAATTATATATGGAAAACCTTGTCATCTCCCCTTAGAACTGGAATATAAGCTATGTGTGAGAACTTGTGTGACTTTCAACTGTAAAGGGAAAAGAAGTACTCAGGCAGATGAGCGGGAAGGCGAGGAAATGCATATGACAATGCCAAAATCTATAAAGAAAGACAGGAGACGACATGATCAAAGATCTTGGGAGAGAATTCAAGGTAAGAACAAATTCCTCTTATACAATTCAGAGCTAAGCTATTTCGAGAGGCGAAGTCTCGAATGGTGGTCCATGCACGGTGGTATCCGTACCCTTTGGAGGCGGTGGCATTGAAGACTAATCTGGAAGTGAATTCAAAGTAAATGGTCAGAGATTAAAGCATTATCTTGGAGGAAGCATAAAGGAGGTAGATCCATATTTGAAAAAGGGAAAAGAAAATTGAGCGGGGAAATTTCTAAACCTGTATTAAAGCAGGACATTAAGTGAGCAACAGCTTCTTGGGAGCTTAATAAGCGGGCCTCATTTTTGTTAACTTTGATTTATGTTGATTACTTTTCTGATTTAGAGGATTTTATTTTTGATTTTGTTAGAAGTTTTAACGGAAATTTGTTGGACATAAAATGTTTTGATTTTAGACGGAAAGATGGCTGAATAAGTTATTACAAAGCATACTACCTCAAATTGAATTGTGCAGAAAGTAGCTACAAGGGGGAGTATTTCTATTTCCCTAAATTTGATATTGATAATAATGCATAGTTGAAATTTAAGAAATTTGATAATTTGAAACCTAATTAATTAGACCCGACTTTCGAGTGCTAAGTGTAAATGCTTTGATTGAGTATTTTAATGCTAATGATTTATTGTTCATAATTGAATTGAGAAGTGAAATTTGCGATATATGTTTTCCTGAAGCTTGGTGTACATAATTGGATTTGAATTATGGGTGATTAACTAAATTGGAAGGTAGTTTAAACTTGTAGACATTTGAGGAATCAAATCTTTGTCGCGACACTTGAAATTTAGGTCGCGACATCACTTACTGCAATCAAGATGAAAAGCTTGTCGTGACCCTGATTTGCATGTTGCAACAAACTTTTAGGCACAATGTTGAAAATGTTGCAACATGCTTTCCTTTGTCATAAGCAACATAAATAATTTGGACTCAATTTAAAGGAAATTTTATATCGCGACATAATAGCCTGTTTCAATTAATCGAAAAGCGTAATCGCGACAATTATTTCTCTATGTTGCGACATTGTATTAAAATGACAACAGTGAGTGGTACTATCGCGACCTACCTTTACGTCTCTGAGCAAAATTTATGTAGCGACAATGCTTCTTGTGTGATAGAAATGTAATCTATAGACAACCACAAAGTGTGTCGCGACATGAATGTTTTGATAATAAAGTGAAGGTGAAATTTTTTTAATTTGAAGAGCCACAAGAGATAAATTCCTGATTAAATAAAGGTGATTGTTGTGACCTAATCATTAATTGTTGCGACAAATGAAACATTCATTGATGACGATGCGAAGAGAGTTTCAAAACTAAAGGCCACCTCCTTCGATTGCCTCACATCATTCATACTCTCACCCGATTTCTAAGCTTTCTTCCTGCAATTAGGCATCTGAGGAACCACTAGAAATTCAATGACCTAACCCTAAAATTTCAAGATCTCATCATGGCCAGAACCCAAAACACAGTCCCGAATCTTGAGTGAGATGATAGCGAGAGAATGCGGTGAAGCGAGGTTCATACGGAACCTCGAACGAGAAACAACCCAGGTGACATAACCGAAGGCGGAAGCAAGGATTAAGTAGAGTTTTCCAAATCAAAGATCCTAAGAATGGATCTAAGTACAAAAACTGCTCAAAGAACCCAACCATGAGAAGATAGTAGAATTTATGATGGCTGGAAAGGGGAAGTGGAATGCAACAAAGAAGAATCCCCATGAATCCATAAATAGAGGCTCACTAATAGAAGAAGCTAAGGTGTGGTTTTATTTCATTGCTTACCAGTATAATTCCACAAAGCATTTGATCACTAAAGGGAGTAAGAAGCCATCATTTTATGCCCTTACTGAAGGGATGCAAGTTGATGTGTGGAAGATAATAGAGAATCATCCATAAGGTGCTTCCGCAAGAATGTCAAAAGGGACTAATCCTCGTCGACAACGATTACCGGACTTTGTATTTTTGTTTGAGTTAAAGGGACATGGGCGGAGAATTTGTCTAAGGTTTCTCCGCGACGCGTTGTGAGGGAAGTAAAGGCACAAGCACCACAGGGACGAAATGGGGAGATGGTGAGGAAGTGGCGCGGAGGAACTGGGAAGGAAGAATGAGCAGTTAGGGATGGGTAGATCCCGGATGAGGGGCTAAGCGCCCGGTGCGAGGAGAATCTGCAGACGAGGAAGTCCATTAATTCACTTGCCTCCTGAGGTAAAGCCCGGACCTTTATTGGGCCGACAGAGTGCTCCGGGAGCAATCAAAAATACATAAGTGTATAAATCTTGGTATCAATGAAAGGAAATGGAAGAGAGGAAAAGATGGAAGCCGGAGGGGTTCAAATATCTTTACAAAAAGAACAGTGAAAATTTGAGAAGCTATGGAAGAGACAAGGATCTAGAGATGGATAACAATTACAGGCATAAATTGTGGAATGATAGTGGACCGGTGAATTAAAATTTAGTGAACATACGATAACTCCATTTGGGAGGCTTGAAGGATACGTAAATAATGCGGCCATAATGAGTCGATTAGTCACCACAGTTTGAGTATACAGGCGTTATTGCCTCTTTCACAGAGAAGAACCACCAACAAAAGAAAAGTCAGACATCTCCATTCCCAAGTTCCCTTCATGTTTAGCTACCTTTAACCTTGAACCTTCAAACCTGAAAACTTTCAAATCCTACAAAAGAAGAAGATAAACCCTTGTATTATGTTTTCTCTCGACCACTTGTAATCATTATTCTAAATAAAAGTTCAAAACCAGTTTTGCAAAAATTTGTGTTCATTGTGTTTTTTGAGTTGTTTGGTGTTGTTTGATTAATTTTCTTTGCTTAAAATGATTGCCATTTACTTGAAGTTGAATAAAGAAGAAACCGGCTACCTAGATCAAATTGTCTAATTTATGTAACTATTTGTGGTTAGATTGAATTGATAAGTGTGGTTGAGTTGAATTGTTTGTTAGTAAAACTGGAATGCATGATGATGAATGAACTTCTTGAATTGATTAAAACAACCTGACAACATAAATCTCAGCGAAAACAAAACATTGATAGATGCATTGGGGTAGGATGAAATAAATGGAAATAGAAAGTTGTAAGATTATGAATAAATATGTTGAAGTTCAAGAATAGGAGAGGTTTGACTAAATTGATGGAACAAATAAAACTCATAATTCTGTTTTATGTAAATAGTTTTGTCATAAAATCCTGATAACTTTGCACATGGTCAATGACAACTAGGAAGAATTTGTGCAGATTATGAACATGTTTTGGGGATATCCATAGTACAGATCCCAATATCTAGAACTTGTTAGATTATTAATTAAGGGTGAAATCCTGGACCAATACCACCTAATAGAAATGATTTAGGCCATCCTTGGGAGTTTGAGCATTTCAAAGCCTACCACATGATATCACGTAGCATATACCACTAGTTCATATTTGAATAAAGCCAAATTTCATTATCAACCAACAAGATAGAAGCCCAATCCCTTCACTTACATCGATCTTATAATAAGAACCCTTATTTTGCCCAGATTATACCTAGACAAAAAGACATAAATAGAAAGGAGACAAGTTTGGGGGAATATCATTTTGAGGTCATAGAGAAGAGAGTGGTTGAGAGAAAAAGTGTATAGAGATCATAGAGAGATAAAAAAAGAAAAGATGAAGAAGCAATCAAAAAAACATCAAAGGAATGAGATTTGGAAATCTGTAGCCTTCCTCTAGAACTGTTCAAGTCCTTAGGGGTGTTCAGCACACCTAATCATAATGCCAGCCGATATGGAGTTATTATTGAAGTTTGTTAAGGGTGGTAGAAAGCTTAAAAAGACCAACATTGCACCATTCAGTAATGAGATGAGAAATTGAAAGTGACAAAGCTTCTAAAATAAGGAGGAAAAGTATCTTCTGGATGTGAACAATGAAAAGAGAAAAAGATACCAGAATGAAGAATATGCAAAGAGATGCAATAAACTTGTTGGGAAGGTTAGAAAATTACAATCAAGAGAAATCAAGGATGTATCAAAAGGAAAAAGTGTAAGTTTTCTTGAATTTGGGTTAAATTGAGCCTAAAATGTCTAATTATCTACCTTATTACCCAAGCCACACATTACAAGCATAAAAGACCTATTTGATTCTAAAGTGGTATGCCTACATTAGTGGTATATGATAAATAGCATATATGAAATTTGTAAGAATGAAGAGAATGCAGTGAGGAGTATACTTAGAAATTTTATGGTGTCCTACCAAAGAAAAGTAAAGACCAGCACACACAAATCAGGATTGAATGATTGAATTGTTACACACTATGAATTATTAGTTGGTTCAGTGAACTTAATTGAAAATCTTCCTGAATCTAGATTGGAAACATGTTTAGAATTAATCCTACAACTAACTTATATTTCTACCCAGTGAGATAATGAATAAGCTCCTTAAAAATAAGGATTAAATTTGTTTGAGAATGAGCGAAAATTTTATTTTCTGGCAGGGACGAACGAAACTTTAAGTTTTTGGGGAATTTGATGAGTCTTAAACTCATCTATTTTTAATCCATTTTTTCTTGCTTATTTTTAGTATATTAGGATATGTTTTAATGCGATTATGGAATATTCACAAACTTTGTGTTTGTAGTTTATTCAAAAGGAGAAAATTCCAGCGAAGAAGAAAAAGAGTGACGATCTATATCGCGACGAACATCCAAGCAGTTAAGCGAAGGAGCTCATCTATGCGACAAAGACAGCGTGGGGAAAATGGGAAGAATTTAACAAGTCGCTAAAGATGAAGCTCTGTGGAGACAAATGAAAACTATTTGACGAGAAATTTTGTCACGATAAGAGATCTTCTATCATGACACTGATTATTGTAACATGGAAAAGCTTGTTGAGATAGAAGAACAGCTTCAGAGAAAGACCTATGTCGCGACAAGGTAATGTATGTTGTGACACTAAAGAAGAAGCATCTTTCGCGACAAGGTGATGTATGTCGCGACGTTGAAGGAAGAAGAAATGCTGGTTGCGATAGATAAACAAGGTCTCGACATGTGATGCTTGCTTAATGAATAGATGCATTAAGCAATAAAAAAGAATACAATGTTGACATATATTGAAGAGATCTGTTTCCATGTCTGTGACAAGGATCTTAGGTCGCGATAAGATAAGCTGAACATTGATAAATAAGGTTGCAACAAATTTTTCTATGTATCGCGACAAAGATTCAACACCGAGAGGAGGTGCTTTGTAAGACATAACAAACTAGATCATTGTTTCTAAGATAAATTTGAATCACAAAAGTCTTGTGATATAAAAACTTGATCATGACGAAAACATCAACTGTAGCAAGAGGCCCATGTCGCAGATCAAAATGAAGCTCTGTGAGAAATCATTAAGTGAGAGCAGAGACATTTATGTTGCGACCAGGGCTTTCTAGGTGACATAAATGCTAACAATACAATTAAACATTTATTACAACAAGAACCAACATAAATCTTTGTAGTGGTATTATAAAAGCGAGTGACACCCGATTTGAAGAAGTTTGCAGGCTTGTAGTGACATAATGGTTAATGTGTGCAACTATTCAGTAATCAAGCAAAGATTGTCGCAACATAGAATGGATAGAACAACAGACCTTGCAAGATAGATTGTTAAAGAGCCAAAGAAAGATTTGTCACGACAGAGGAAACTCTGTCGGGACAGAATGAATATGCTGAAGAAAAGAATATTGTCGTGACTAAGGAAACTTTGTGGCCAGATCAGAAAGGATGCATAGGGGCTTGGTCGACAAACTCTCTTGCATCTTTCACCTTGAGGACTGAGTGAGACTTAAAACTCTGTGTAACAACACTGGTCGCGATAGAAAATGCAATATGGGCAGAATTTTTGGGATCCACAATGCGAGTCTCGAATTTAGGGCTAACAACATGGGGCTCTATGAATGAAACAAATTGAGTATATGAAAGAGAGCGGGTGAATTGAAAAGAAACCAAAGTATTTGGGGAGGCGGCGGGAGCTTCTTTTGTATTATATTTTCTTGTTTTCTTCGTAGATTGAATTTAATAAACTTTCAATTGTTCTTGGACACAGAGCTGGGGAATTGTTCGAAGTTTGCAAGTTAGATTAAATTGTTGAAGATCAATTAGATTCTAGTTTGAATATAATAAAATCTAGATAAAAATTTGAATTCATTTCTTTCGATTGATTCTGATTACATTGGAAATTTCCCTGATTAGTGGCTAGTGTTCCACTTTAAAGTTAGGTTTTTAGAAACCTGACTTATTGGGAATGTGATGTTAGTTATGGTCTTTCTGCCTGATTAGAAAAGAATTCTGAGTTGAATCTGAAGTATTTTGAGTGGTGATGTTCATGAGTGAATTGTTCACATCCTTAAGTAACTTATACCATAAGGAACTATTATCGCTCACACGATTTCTACAAGAGGCCCTTTGAGTGACACGAGATGGAGATTCTGAGCTTGGATTAGTTACTTGGGGTATCTTTAGATGATGAATATGGAGTTCTGAAAAGATTACCAGATACATCTTCAATTTACTCATGGTTTGAGAATTAGTTGACTGATATATCAATTTAATCAATTAGAGATCTCTCCTTGGTCTTGAGGAATGATTTTGATCTTGTGTTAGCATTAGATCTAATCAAGGAAAGGGAGAACTCTTTAAGATCTCAAGGATGAGACATCATTTCATCTTGTAGAAGTCACAGCAGATTATGGGAAGAAAAAATTTGCAGTCATAAGAAATGGGTATGAAGTATTGGAAAAGAAAAATACCTAGATCTTATAAAGAAATTCTGATTACATGTAATTGATTAGCTTATGTAGGCGGTATGAGTCATAAGTGAAATGTGGTTAAGGGAGAAATCAAACTATACTCACCTTTTTTCTCTGACAATTTCAAAAGTCAATTCATGATGAGAATAGAAAGTGGAACATGTTAACGGGAATTGATAATTTCTATGATGAAATCCCGGTCTGCTGGCCCGATGATACGGATTCGGGACTAGTTTATGTTTAGGAATTTAAGTTTTCCTTCGTATAAATGCTAGACATTCAAATGGTAAGATTCTTAGTTCAATTCTACAGCTTTCTATGAAATGGAAGTTCAAATAATTGTGGAACTTGAGTGATTAGGGTAGTTAATTTTAAATTCTCTTTGCGATCTCTATATAAGGAATGATATCGGGATTTATAGGTCACTTTTATTACTTGTCACGACTTGTGCGCTTGCGATGTTATGACCAAACCAAATGTTGTAAATTCGTGACAAATCTATTTTATATAAACACTTCAAATTGACTATCAAAACAAGTTTTGGTGCCTTTACTAGGAACTTTATTTAGTCATATTAACTTGATCATAACCTTGTTTGCACGAGTTAGTCTATACCTTAAATTGGATATGACTCGCCGTTTGGGTCCTTTGTTGCAAGCAGAGAAATTTCTCCCTATCCTGTGCTCCCTTTGTGAGGTTTTCCATGTCGTGACAAGGTTCTTAGGCCAGGCGCATGACCCGGCCTGAGCGCAAGTGACAGTTATGCGCGTGTGGCTGCGACGCGTGCGACAAAGCTGTCTAGCCCTGTGTCGTGACAAAGATCTCCATGTTGCGACAGGGTTCCTAGGCATACTAGGTGGTTTGGGTTGCGATAGAGGCTTTCTCTGTCTGTGATAGAATACCCAGCCTGTCGCGATGGGAGTTTAGGAAGGATAGGGTGTTTGGGTCGAGACAAGGGTCCCCTTGTGTCGGGACCTGATTTTCAGGCTGGGCGTTCTTTTCGTAAATAGATTTTATGTCGCAGCGGGTTTAAAGTAGTGACCCCATTAGAAGTTTCTTGTGTCGTGATCCTGAGACCGAGGTCTATCGCGGCGACAAAGACCGCGTGTGCGCCAACAAACTGGGCATGCACATGGCGTGTGCATGATGGAAGTCGCGCTTGCGCGATAGAGGCGCGCACCGCAGCGAGCGTACAGCGTCGCGCGACAAACAAGATTACTCAGCGAGAGCGACAATGACTCACATCACTTCGAGACTTATTCGGTAGCGCAGTGCACCTTTGTGTTATTACCGCTGTTTGAGCTACTATTCATGTACATTGTGTAAAAAAAAAAAAGGACACAGAGTAAAGTAGAACTTTCTCGTAATTGTGAATTTTTTTGGGTAACTAGATTTTGTGAGACAAATCCAACGGTGAAGTCCGTTTCGTCATACGAGATCTAAAAAAATTTCAAAGCTTCCCTGAACCATTTCGGCAATTTCTTGTTTTCCATTTTGAGAGAAAAGTAAATTTGCGGGTTTGTTCCTTCCCCATAGTGAATTTGTCCACACGAAATTCACACTGCTAGCACACACAATCACATGCATATGCTCTGGAATTGAACAATAGTCTTGCTTATAGGCGCGAGTAAGTATACTGAGCCATCAGGCCCGATCTGAAGCTTGATGCGGGGTGTAATAGTGTTTCATGTGGATGGCTATGAGCCTTGTGCCCGAGCCTTATTATACCTATGGGAGGTAATCAGGTAGCTCTTTCGAAGCGAACCTCAATTTTCCTCAGCACTTTGCATTTATCCTATGGGTGTCACGCTCACATCGTTCTCATATAACACCATTAGGGCCCTTTTAGGTTTAGTGTCTCCCGAGCCTGGGTGGGCTTGTATGTGAAGTCCGTTGAGTGTGTATGTAGTTCACTTTAAATTGTCATCATTGCTTATTTTGATTCATTGCATCTAATGCTATAGAAACAGTGGGGCCCCCTCGAGGTTTAACTTCAATCAAAAGTTTATTAAGAAATTATGTCAAATTCGAGCACTTGAGCTTGTTTAGATCTGCTCTCCTTATCCAGAACTCGAAATTGTTATTGTTTATTTAATTGGAATTCATATGCCAAGGAGGTTTTTTTAAATTTCATAATTTTGTCAGCCGTTTGACTAACAATGGGTTTTGTTTGGTTCATCGAGACGATCACGTATCTGATGCGCTGTTTTTAGGTGATTTTGGTGAGCACTCCTCCTTGTTTCGATCATATCTCCCTCATCAGGACTGGAATAATTGCACGTTTTTTTTGGTCTCTTATTCTTGGGAAACAGTGTATCAAAAGTTTCATAATTTTCCTCAGCCCCGGATGGATGGTTGTGGTGGTTCAGGTTAGTCGAGTAACTTGTGTGGAGGAGCTGTTTTGTGATTTTAGACCTAAATCATTGTGGGTGGGCCCATAGCTCAAGAAGCTCGACCATGGGCGTATTGTGGGTCATTTTGGTGGATTAAATTACATGCAGCCCACCATGAATCCATGTGGATACTTGGTGGTGAAGCAAAGTGAGAAATCTTGATTCGGCTCACGTGGGGAAATGGGAGAGGAGTTAATGGGAAGGTGTTTCAGGGCGATTGGGGCCCTTTCAAAAGCTTGAAGGTGAAAACACAGGTAGGTTCAAGATGCTGGGGAGGTGAGAATCAGTATAAAAGGAGAAAGATCAAAGTGGAAGGGATTCGGGCTCAGACGCACGTTTGCGATTCGACTTGGATGCTTAAGCGCGGTTTCTTTTCTGTGGCTTTGTGGAAGAGGTAAGATACCCTGTGGCTCCACTATATTCTTTAATAGACATTCTGATCAAATTTGAGGTTTCTCCTCAACCATTTGTGCCGGTTTTTCAAAGCTCATACGTATTGAAAGCTAGGTTCAACATTCTGCTGGGCAGTTTGGGTAGTTTGGTTTATTTTGGTTGGTTCTCACTCATCAAGCTGAGAATGATCACGGATTTATTTTAGATTCCTGACTCTTTCGGCAAGTTTCTGAAGAAAAATTTTGAGAGCCTCTCTCAATGGTATGGACTGGTTGGGAAACCAGATTAGTCGGTTCATTAGGTTAGGTTTGCAGGAATGGCAGTTTGGGAGTTTGGTTTTGTTTTGGTGGTTCTCACTCATCGGAGGCTTGAGAATCGATCACAGAAGATTTATTTTTAGATTCCTAGTCTTTTTAGGAAGTTTCTAACAAATTTGAGAGAGCCTCTCAGTAATTTTATGGACTAGTTGGAAACCAGATTAGTCGGTTCTAAATTGGTTAAGTTTGCAGAATGGCAGTTTGGGAGTTTGGTTTGTTTTTTGGTTGGTTCTCACTCATCCAGGCTGAGAATAAATCACCGTTTATCTTGTTAGATTCCTGACTTCTTTAGGAGGTTCTGAAAAATTTTGAGAGCCTCTACTTAACCGGCCCGAACTGGTTGGGAAGTGAATTAGTCAGTTCCACTGAATTCAGTGCTGAAACAATAGTAGTTCGAGGTCTTTGGCGCGTTTGTGTGGGTTCTCAGTCATTCAGGTTGGTTTCCTTGGTTTGTTTTTGTTTTACGACTCTTTATGAGGTTCTGAAAAATTTTGAGAGCCTCTCGCAACCGGCTGGACTGGTTGGGAAAACAGATTATTCGGTTCACTGAATTCAGTTCGCTGAAACAGTAGTTTGGGTCTTTGGCGCCGATTTATTAATGGGATTCTCCAGTCATTCGGGTTGGTTTCCTGTGGTTTGTTTTTTGTTTTCCTGACTCCTTGAGGAAGGTTATGAAAAATTTTAGAGCCTCTCTCAGCCGGCTGAACTGAGTTGGGAAACAGTTAGCAGTTCAGGCAGATTCAGTTCGCTGAAACAGTATTTGGTCTTTAGGCGCTGTTTGTGTTGGTTCTCAATCATTCGGAGTTGGTATTATACTTAGTTTTGTTTTTGGATTTATGCTCCTTGAGAAGGGGTCTGAAAAATTTTTAGAGCCTCTCTCAACCGTCTGAACTAGTTGAGAACCAGATTAGCCGGTTCATTAATTCAGTTTACTGGAATGGTAGTTTGAGTAGTTTAGCCGTTTGTTGTTCTTGATCGTCGGTCGAATTGTACTCCGTTTATCTTTTCAATTCTTGAAGCTTTCTAAGGAAGGTTTAAGTTTTTGAAATCTTTCTCAACCATCTGGACTGGTTGGGGAAACGAACCAGCAGTTCGTTGGGTTAGGTTTCGGGCAGGTTTAGGTACTTCCTTTGTTTGTATGGTTTTTTGGTCATTGGTTAGGTGCACTCCGTCTATTTTACAGTAGATTCTAGTCTGTGAAGGATGTTTTGAAAAAGTTCATAATTTTTCTCAATCGTTTGGATTTGTTGAAAACGATTCAATAGGTTGTTTTAAAGGCAACTCATGGGCAGCCATATTTTAGCATGTTTCAATCCCGAATCTATCATGGCGTGCTCTTAGTTGCCAGGCTTTTTGTAACAGGCTGCCTTTAGGGTCTGGAATTCAGTTTTGGTTTGAACAACAAAAATTGAGGTAGTAGTGGGCAATGTGGGATTAGTATGTATCAGTTTAGTTTGTGGGATTTTAAAGGTATGTATATATATGTGCTAAAGTAAGCAAACCACTTTTCAGCTTTCAACTGCTTCCTTTCTTTTGGTATAGGATCAATGTTGGTTTTAAATGCATGATATATGATGTATTATTTGCCTATATTCACTGCTATACATGGCTAGGGACCTCGGGTACATGCTTAATTAGTTGGTATTTCTTCATATCGTACATGGTGTTTGGATTCACGACATTTTGCGATGCATTTGAGCTTTTAGCCGACCTCTTATGTATACTTGGCTGGGAACCACAGATATATTAACTAATGTTGGGTGTTAATGAATTTCATGGATGTGCTTTGTGTTTGGTGTCATCATGCTTGCACTATGTTGTTGGCTAATATGCCCCGATGTAGCGTGGCCGGGGACGCAGTGCAGCGCCATTTGCCCTTTTGGTTGAGTGTTTTTTAAGCATCTTCAGATACGTTAGGTTGCAGTGAGTCTAAGTTGTATGTTTAGCCTAAGAGGCTGTCGATCTGTGACCCATATGCTCCTACATACCCGATTCACTAGTGAGGCTGAGGAGTTAGGGCTAGGTGCTACCTCATGTGGTGCCTTCCGATGAGCAATCGACCAGACCGAGAAATCTAGTTTTCATGGGCAGCTTTTTCCATCACCCCAGGTCATTGGGGTTTGTTCTTGCTTGATTTTCCTTTATAAATAACAGCAACAAAAGTGAAGTGGCGACTCCAGAAAAAGCGTCCTCCTCAGGGACCAGTTTTCTAAGTCGAAAATCAATCACATTTTCCTTCCCTGCATTTAAGCGAGTCGCGCCGGCTAGTGGATCGATGGTCCTAAAAACATCCTCATACTCATAGCAAACCACTTAAGCAGGACTCAACTCCTGTCTTTTACTCGTCTTCAAGGTAGAGGCTTGTGACCCATTATCAGCGCCCGTACCACCTAGAGTCGTACATGGCTTGGGGTAAAACTGTGAACACCTCCTTCAACCACAATCTGAGCACGAATCACATTATTGTGGGTAGTAATTCTCCTACAATCACAATCAATGACGACTCGGTGTCTTTGTCCTTCTTGATCTTTTACATTAGACTCAGAGCATGCTCCATGACCCTTGTGTCCTGATGGAGGTAGGATCTAGAAGATCTCTAATTCTAATCCCTAGACATATCATGCTCATTTATTTTTGAGCCCAAGGTTATGTTTCTATAACCACCAGTGTGTTTTCCTATATACAACCTATCTGCATATAATCCCACACAACATGTAACACCGTTATGTACAATCATCACACATCGATTCCACAAGAAATACCTGATGAATACTTTGATACACCCAGTATAATGATATCAGACATTGAGCCATAGCATTGTTCATAACCTAAGCTCTATACTATAAGCTGCATGTCCTAGCCGTGCCTGGCCCTGATGCGCGTATACCTAGCTCGATACCAAGGCTGTGACACCTCGAGCAGGGGTCCAGTTGACAACCGTAAGCTCGAGGCTCGTGGATGTGAATGTCAGACGCCCACACTTAGTGTCCTTTTAAGGACCATGATTTCTTGAAAATCGAAAAAGTCTCCTTTGTGCGGGAGCTGCAAAAATAACTTGTACAAAAAAACTTGGCAACATGGCCCAATATAATACAATGACCTGCTGGGTCCAATTATGAGAGAAAGTGGCCCTACTTAGGGCCCAGCTCATCCACCTTTACATAATATATAGGATAGTATGTAGTCCCTCAAGAGTTTCAATTACAACACTCTTTTAAATATTTACAAATTAGAACAAGGTTGTTCCAAGTATTTATTTACAATTCTTTTACACAAAATACAAGCTAAGACTAGTTTTCCAAATATTCTAAAAAATTACAAGTCTATTTCGACTTTCATATAACTCTGTTTAAGTGTTGTTCACCTGCACTCCTTGTGCACGAGAATGGGGTCGACGGGTGAGTAATGCTCCAATAAGGTAAACTCCTGCAAAAATTGCTCTCACTAGATGCACATGCAATGCCAAAGATTAATAAATCACACATTTCAAGTAAAACTGTATGTCTCTGCGAATGCTTTACATATCTATGGACGGATTGTGGAACTCATCATGCATGTATCGAGTCCTCTAGCTCACTTAAGCAAATTCAAGTGTGAAATCAAAACTATCATTTGGTTTTTCGTCCACATTGACCCTTTTCCAAAAGCAAAAATCTATTTTGCTCTGAGACCAAAACCTTTGGAAAACACCTCCACTTTAATACGCTATTGATGTCTTTACCTAATGACCATTTCTTTCCAAAACAAAAGCTTTTTGTTTTATAACCAAAACCCATTTTATTTATCAAAATCCCGTGTGTTTATACATTTGTGGGCCACGGATCTCCGGTTTATCACCATAGAATGTCGCATGCCTTTTCGACATTTCTACGGGCTTTCACCATCGGTGATCATGTCCAACAGCAACTAGTAGGCATTTTGCCCTTGTTGACATTTTTACGGGCTTTCACCGCCTGTGATAATGTCCAACTGCAACTAATTAGGCATTCTACATTTTTTGACATTTTTACGGGCTTTCACCGTCGGTGATCATGTCCAATTGCAACTAAATAGGCATTTTACCCATTTTGACATTTTTACGGGCTTTCTCTGCCGATGATTATGTCAAACCACAACTAAATAGGCATTTTGCCATTTTTTGCCCAACACACGTATTTTCCTTCATCTTGTAAAACCGTGGAACTCTATGGGACGTAGTCCCAGATACCAAGTCCACCACTCATTTACCAACAATGATAAATGATTTAAAATCATGCACACACACTCATTTCATGCGATCCCGATTATAATCTGAAAACAATACGCCATTGCCTATTTATATATCATGTCACATATATGATGGATGCTATATGGACAACTCTACTCATGCATATCACCCATGCATCATTTGGACAATTATATCAATTAAAATACAATTTCCAAATAAATCTTACAATTCATTTCAACATATTTATGCACACATACATTGACATTCCTGAAAATGATCACCCAGTCAAGCAATGACTTACATTATCCTCTAGGCGAGATGTGACATAACATCTCCACAAATAGATAACAGAAGCCATGCAATGGCCTTATTCACACACAGCTTATCATGTCAATCTTAAGTTTTACAAATTGACCTCCAATCAACTACCACAAAGCACATCACTCAATTCAAACAATGACATGCTTAAAACCTTAGGACCCAGTGCTTTGGCATAAAGATGCCCACAAAACACCTGCGACAAGCCATAATAGACCACATAATAGTTCCAAACTCAGTTCAAAGCCCCCTAACAGTCCCAAAATCTGGACACAAACCATTAAACAATCTAAGCTGTAGCAGTCACGAAAAATTGACCATAACTTGAGTTATAGAGGTCCGATTTGGGTGATTCAAAAGACTAACATCAAGTTCTCATATAGAGTTACAAGTTCCTTGAAGGATACTAGTCCAAATTCTCACTTTTTCCAAGCTGAAAATCAGTCCCAAAAATATGAATAGTAGGTTTGGCCAAAACAGGGCAACCTGTGGCAGTCTTGGAAAATAGACCATAACTTGGGTTATAGATGTCTAATTTGGGTGATTCAAAAGTCTAACATCAAGTTCTCAGATAGGGATACAATTTCCTTGAAGGATACTAGTACAAATTCTCCATTTTTCTAATAGAAAATCAGCCCCAAAAACTAGACATCATATAGGGTTAAAACATGACACTATTCCTATAACCCATTATTTTGCCAAATAGCCCCTTAGGGCAAAACAGCCCCTTAGAGCATTAAAACTCAACTAAACAACCCTTAGAATGGAAATAAACCAAAGTAGGAAGAATCCATACCTCTTGGAGAGTAGAAGAAACTCTAGGAAGTCCCGTGGACACTTCCTAAACCCGAAACCTTTGATTTCACGAACTCCTCGCTTGAATCTGGCGAAATCCGTGTTTTGTTTCTCATGTAGCCCTACGGTGAGTAGATGAACTTTTCCGTTCTTGGCTCGACAAATTCCGACCAATGGAACTTCGTGGATCGAAGAGATAAGTTTTCATTTTATATTTTATTTTTCTTTTCTCTCCCTCTCACGTTATTCTCCAAACCAAAAATGGGAGATCCTCCAAATGAGATTTTTTTTTTCTCCTTTTATACTTTGGATACGTGCCTCACGTAGCGCCACGTGTCCCCCCTTGCTCGGGTCCGTTTTTGCCTCGAAACAATTTATTTCATCCCAGTTAAAGTTTAAATTATCTTATATGAACTTTCTTTAAATTATTACCCCACTTCCAAGATTTTCTTAAAATCTGCCAGTCCATAGGACACCAATCACCCCGAAAAACGTGAAAATCTGACTTTCTCGAAATCGTACAGCATCAGGTAACTAGCTTTCTCGCCAGACAAATCAACAGCGTTGAAGTCCGTTTCGCCATCCGGTGATCGAAATATTTCTGCTTCTCGAACCATTTCTAAGAATTTTATCGTTTTTTGTCATTTTTCAGAAAAAATTAAATTTTCTCGAGTTTTTGTCCGTTTACATTCGTCCCCGAAATTCACACACACTAGCACACACAATCACATGCATATGCTATAGAATCGAACAATAGTCTTGCCCATAGGCTCGAGAGTTGAAACATACCCTGAATAATCGACTGATTTGCCAACTCATTTTGGGGTGTAATGGCGTAGACACACCCCTAGGTCCCTAAAGTCCCGGCCTGTGAGCCCTGTACTCGACCTTGACCCATGCCCTATATGGAGGTAATCTCGGTAGATCTTCCGGAAAAACATCCTCATAATCATAAACCACCTGAGGTAGACTCAACTCCTATCTCGCCTCGTCTTCTAGGGTAAGGCTTGCCAACCAATGCCACCTAGAGTCATACACGGATCGGGGTAAAGCACCGTGCTTATCTCCCTAAAACACAATACAAACACCGTCCTGTGTGTAGGCAATAACTATCCTACAATCACAATCAATGACGACTCGGTGTGTCTTCAACTAGTCCATCTCGAGGATGACATCAAACTCCGACATGTCCATGACCCTTAGGTCCACAGTGAGTAGGATCTCGGAGAACTCTAACTCACAATCCCGACATATCATGCTCATTTATTTTCCGAACTCCTAAGGTTATGTTCTCTAACCCTAGTGTTCACTATATACAACCTGATCATGTGATATAATCACACTATGTAACACACATTATGTAACACAATCATCACACAAACGATTCACAAAATACAAGAATACTTTGATATCAAGCCATGACGCCGACATCGTACATTGAGCCCTAGGTATTCATAACCTGCTCAGACTATAACAAGATGTCCTAAACTCGATGCCCACCAAGCCCAGGTATCATACCTAAGCTCACAATTAAGCCATACACCCTCAAACCCGGGGGTTTGTCGACAAACCCGTCAACCTGGAAGACCGTGATGTCAACCCACACCACACCACCATGTCCCCTTTTCCGGGACCCATGATTTAATGAAAATCGAATAGAGTCTCCTTTGTACGGAGCTCTACCAAAAATACAACCTGTACAAAAAACCTGGCAACATGGCCCAATATAATACAATGACCTCACTGGGTCTAATTATGAGTGAAAGTAGCCTAACCGAGCTCATCCACACTACATAATATACAAGACTAATTATCATAGTCCTCAAAGTTTAATTACAACACTCTTACAAATATTACAAATTAGAACACTGGCACATCCAAAGACATAATTCTTTACGACAAAAAAAATACAAGCTAGAACTAGTTTGTTCCAAGCTTTTACAAAGAAACACTACTGTCACAACTCGGCTTTTTTCAGAACTATACCTGAGTATAACTGGCCCACCTACATACTCCCTTTAATTCGAAGGGGTCCCATGACGGGGTGAGAAATGCCTAGTAGAGTAAACTCCTACAAGGGTTACTCCCCACCTAAGTGCACATGCAATGCCCAAGATTATCTAATCACACACATTCAAGTAAAACATGCATGTCTCTCTAATTTAATGCCACCCGCGGTTCGAGATAAGACTCATATGCACGTATCCCGAGTCCTCACCGACTCCCTCACACAAGCAAATGCCAAGTGTGAAAATCAAAACCATCATTGGTTTTTCGTCCAATGACCCTTTTTCCAAAAACAAAAATCCTTTTTGTTTTACAGACCAAAACCCACTGGAAAACACCTCCAATGTCCGCCATTAATGTGCCACCAATGACCATTTCTTTCCAAAACAAAAGCTTTTTGTTTTATAACAAAAACCCATTTTATTTATCAAAATCCTATGTGTTTATACATTTGTGGGCCACTGATTTTTGGTTTTCACCATAGACGTCGCATGCCTTTTCGACATTTCTTTGGGCTTTCACCACTGGATCATGTCCAACCGCAACTAGTAGGCATTTTTCCCTTGTTGACATTTTTACTGGCTTTCACTGCCGGTGATCATGTCCAACCGCAACTAAATAGGCATTTTGCCATTTTTTCCCCAACACACGTATTTTCCTTCATACCTTAAAAACGTGGAACTCTATGGGACGTAGTCCCAAATACTGAGTCCACCACCCATTTACAAAGAATGATAAATGATTTAAAACCATGCACACACACCACTGTATACACACACCTATGATAAATGATAAATGATAACATGTTCCAATATATAAAATGCAAAGTTAAATACACCATGCCTGTCATATATCATGTCATGCTATATGATGGATGCTATATGGACAACTCACCATGATATCCATGGTCATTTGGATAATTATATCAATTAAAATACAATTTCCAAACAATCACACATTCATTTCAACATATTTATGCAATACATACATTGACATCTGGCTAAGCAATCACCAATCAAGCAATGACTTACATTATCCTCTAGGTTATGATAGACATAACATTCCACAACAGCTGGAACAGAAAAGCCAAGCGAATAAGCCCATTCACATGCAAACACATCACATGTCAATTCATTGAACACAATAAATCGATCTTCCAATCAACTGCTCACAAACACACTAACGCCAATGATACGCCAAACCCTTAGGACCAACGTGCTAAAAAGTCATAATAGACACACAACACGGCAAGTCATAATAGACCACATAATAGTTTCGAACTCAGTTCAGAAACTAGCCCCCTAATAAATTCAAAACTGACACAAACCATTAAAAACACCTGTTTAATATCCAAATCAACATGAATTGAGCGTGAGGTCTGATTTGGTGGATTCAAAAGACTAACATCAAGCATTATATAGAGTTACAAGTTCTTGAATATGAACCAAACTCTCACTTTTTCCGCTGCAAAATCAGTCCCAAAATATGAACATTATTCACAAAACGTATACCAGGGCACCCCGAAAATCGACCATAACTTGGGTTTGTTGATGGTTCAATTGGGTGATTAAAATCCTAACATCAAAGTTCGAATATGGCTACAACTTTGAAGGACACTGAATCCACCTTCTTTCAACTAAAACAGCCCAAAAATCGACATCCAGAAAAGTTTTTACAAAGCCTCACAGCACACAATAGTTTCAGAGCAAGACAGGATGGCACCATGTCTTGTGAAGGCCATGTGAGATCACCTAATATGCTGAATTGAATCAGGAGAGGCGCTACTTTGATTGGTCCAGTCAAAAGTGGTGAAACGATGAGAAGGATGTGAGTGGACTCACAGCCTTTATGTTACGGCAAAGTGAAAAGCAGTCACCACAGAGAGACCTGATTTCTAAAGAATCATGGTGTTTTTTTAGAGTGTCACCTCGCAGGGAATATTTTGTTTTGGTA
The DNA here is from genome assembly GCA_016808115.1 of Tetrastigma voinierianum. NCBI lineage: Eukaryota > Viridiplantae > Streptophyta > Magnoliopsida > Vitales > Vitaceae > Tetrastigma > Tetrastigma voinierianum. The sequence continues at coordinate 29,530 of JAEQBH010009468.1, read as the reverse complement.
AAGGGAAATCGGCCTAGGTACATTGTCCATTTGATTCTCTCAAAGAGTTGGAGGTAGCTACTGGCTAGTTTCCAAACGCAGCTGTCGACATAAAGACGGCATCACACATTTCGTTGTCAAGCGGGCGTATGAGCCTAGATGTTTTGGCACAATACTATCATAAGAACTGAATCTGCAGAAACATGAAACATAAATATTTGCCAAGGAGATTCTAGGATGCAGAACTATGCTATGTGAAGAAAGTTATTCCCAGTGAGGTAAGAGGGAACAATGAGGAAGAAGCATGGGAGTTGAAGTGAATGCAAGAAGAAGTATCCTGAACTTTCATTGTTATACGGGCCAACTTTCAGACCACCTCAGAAGGGAGAATGCAACACCCCAGATATTAACATATGTCATTATATTCAGTAAGGATTGGGAGCAATGCAACTATGCTCCTATGATATTTTATATGTATCGATTAGCAATCTTAATGGTTAGTTTGTTCATATCAGCAAAGTGTGTTAGATTTACTTTATGGCATGTGGTCAATTATAACAATTTAAAAATAGGTGGTTTTGTTAGGATTTGTATCATATGTCTCTGCCACCACTTAAAAAACCCCACAGAGGAGAGGAGTAAAGTGCAAGTCATGCTTGTGAGCTATGTGGCATCATGAGGGCATGACACGTCAGAGGCGCAAGGGTATCTAATAAGGCAAGCACTGAGAAGAGTCACACAGGCTGCCAACCACTTTCTGCTTTGACGCTGCACCAACTGCAGAAGAAAATTTGAATTTAAAGAGAGAGCTTCAAAGATAGCTTGGTATATATATGATAAACAATGAATAAGTTTATTTTTGTAAAAGTTCACTAAGGTATGTAAACATGATCTTCGAGGCCTTGTTGTATTTCTATCAATTTTTGTTATATTCTTGTTTGTTACCAACCCAACTCTTGTATTTACGAAAGGTGAGTTTGTGGAACCTTAAATTGTGCAAGACCTGTCAGGAAGACATGTGTGTGTGTCCTTAAGGGGAGGTGGGCCCAAATTTCCCCTTGACCCCATGACAGCAGCCAGCTACAGTCGCCTGAAGAACTCTGGAACTGGGATTATTCCCAGTTGGATAGCAGCTTCAAGACCTAGCCTTCTGAATGTCTAGAAGCAACCAAGAACCAAATCCACATAAGAACTCTTGATGAGGAAAGTCAAATACGTATTTGCCTCTAGGAAATACCTCCCAGATGAGAAACCTTAATTTGATTTGAGGTCCAGTCTTGACCTGATTTAAGAGCTGTGGAAAAGCTACATAGGGAACTTTGGTCAGAATATGTCTATAACAAAAGCACAAGGCAATAAACAAGGAGAAAAAAATGGTCTTGAGATAGTCAAAGGTACAAGTGCTGTAAAGGCTGCTGAGGTCACCCAATATGAAATTTTAACTTAAAGTAAGATATAATAATTGGGGACCTAAGGCTTATGTTGGAAGGTATAAGAACAGCATGCGTGAGCGAGGGTTATAAAGAATAACACTGAGTAATTTTTATGTGACTGACTGTGGAGAGGCTAAGGAATCTTATGACTTGTTATTTGCATCTCTTTGAGTAGCTCTGCTGACTTCCTTGGGAGACTTGCGGATTTTTGAATCCAAGAAATAGACCACAACCTCCTGTATCATTTGATGTTGTAATTTCATTCATCTCTGCTGAATTGTACTTTTCTAGTGATATATATAAATGTATATTTTTATATATATGGAAATCTTTGAATTAACTGGTACATGATGTTAAATATCCATAAATAATGTTTTAGAAATCGCTTTTAAAGCATGACAAAGGTATGAGACTCAAGAGAGCCTTGACGATGCAGCGAATGCATCGATGATCACTGGTCAGAGTCCAGCGTGTCTGGAGATGATTGGGTCCGGTGGTGTTCCAAGAATTTGTCGTTGTTCTCGGGATGATCGGGCTGGGGTCCTTAGGTAAGCTTATTGTTCCACAGGGGTTGAGATGGTGGTAGCATTGCATTCATGTGTTTTTCCATCATCAACCTATTATTTGTAAAAGTCATGTTTGAGATATTTGATACATAATTGAAACACTAAGATATTATTTGTTATGATTCCAATAATGAGCTAATAACTCACCTCATTATTTCTCCGACCAGATGCAGTGTGATTATAATCTACTGCGTGATAATGTTGACCTCAGGTTTTGAGGATGAAGTTTGTGCCAACCTAGCCGCCAGTATTGAGCATACATTTTGATGGATATTTAGTGTTATGTGATATTCACACCATATTAACTTATATCTTTTGTGATCACGTATTGGCTATGTATTCACTGGTTTTAACTGTGTAAAATGTTATTTTGATCAAGTAGCCTGAATAGTTGGCGCCATTGAGGGAATCAACTCAGCACTCAAGTATGTTGAACTGGCAGTGTTTTGGCTACATTTATGATTATCTGTGGAGTTTAGACTCAAGTTGTGAAAAAAATCAGTAGAATAATAGTAACATAATCATACTGTGAATCAAAGACATAATTTTTATAACAAAATTTTTATATTATTTATATGATGATTGAATATAAAAATTAGAATCTTATCGTTATTTACTTTATTTATCTGAATTAAAATAAATTATAATTTGAATATTAAATAGATCTTCAAGTTATCTATATATATATATTTTTGTTGAGATAACCATGGACACTGCAATTTTGGCTATGATGCATTTCCTACACAAAAGGCGGGACTCGTTTTTTGTATTTTTGAAAAGCCATTTTTTTTGAAAACGGTTTTGGAGTCGCCACATATTTCATTTTTTTTAAGGGAAAACAAAATAAGAAAGAAAACCTTAAATATAACTCCTAATAGGAAAAACAAGTCTGTGAAAACCGAGTTTAGGTCTGGGGGTCAGGTTACCTATTGGGAAGGTACGGTGAAGATCTATAGCACCCTCTAAGCCCCCTAAAGGTTGAGTCTCTAATAATCAAGTTAATGCAAGTATGATAATTGATTAATCAATCTAACGATACCGAGAAACAAGCAAGCATTATAACACTATGGTGCTAATGTTTAACAGTTCCTCAATAAAGAAAATGTACAACTAAAGGTTACACTAGGCCTACGTATGAGCCAAACTTCTAGAGCCCGGATCCTGATATCCTCTCCTAGCCGGGAAGGGGTTGACATTCCCCGAATGTCATATCCCGGAGAGGTTTTATTTAACAAGTGGCCGACGATGATTCCCCGAGAGAGCATGCGCCCATGCCCGTCGTGAATCTGCGGTGGACAAGCATTCCTTGGTCCTGAGCCCAGAAATATGTCCACTTAAAAGGAAGAACTAGTCTCCACGCGCGACATATGCGCCCACCTTCTCCCTCCACCCTCCCATCAAAGGAAGAACTAGTCTCCACATGCGAGATATGCGCCACCTTCCCCTTCCTATTTGAGAGGAAATTACCCACTTTCCACGTAAAGCGGATCCCCTTCCTCTCTGATAAAAGGAGGTCACTTTAGAAAATAAGGTATGCCCTCAAGACCGAAATATCTCGATTTTGGAGAGAAAGAAAAGATCTAACTTCAACATCGGAGAGGCGACGACGGAGACCCTCCATCAGCCGCTTAGCCGCTTTGAGCCTTTGCAAGTTGTCATAGACAAAGGATCCATGACTCGTTGATTGAATATCTCCCTGAGACTACAATTGGTGTCGCTTGTGGGAAACGCCTGAAATCTCGTAGGTGATATGCGAGCCCGGGTTCATCCGGGGCTTCCCTAGTGATCTCCCTTATCCGAACTTCTCAGAGTTCCCATTCATCCCACGACCGTCGGAAGTTTGTCGCTATGTCTGAAGAACCCACCAATCCAGCCTGAGGATCGTCACCAGCTGGGAGATGAGGCGAAGCAAGAGAGCAAGCCAAATTGCATGGTCGACCACGTGAGCATGCGACAAAGAAGAGAACGAATGCTTGCATCCGCCCCGAGACCAACCAGCCAACCCACAAGAAGCTCCCCAACATGCGCGCCTCAACTCGATCTAATAAGGCAGCGAGCTTGGCCCTTACCGACCATAGCGACATCCACCTTGCGGATGACTGAGCGGTTCTCAGGTAGCTCTCTACCTCCGCCACCACCACCCTCAAGCAAATGCAAGCCAAGTCTAGAAAGAGACCACCTCGCCATTCTAGTCAGGCTATCAGTGACACGCATCTTCGGACGCGAAGGGAGGCCAACAAGGACAGGCCCCATTCGGAGTTGGCCCCCGAGCATATGCCTACCCGGGTTAGAGGTATGGCCCCCGCCTACCACAAAGACTGCACGGTGCCTCCCGGGCCCCTCGAATGCAAATGGGCCTTATCCCCTCGTATGGGGGACCGCACGACATGTTGTCTTCCCCTAGGGCCAGCATATTTTGATTACAAGCCCTCATGGATTTGGTCACTTCTTGCTATGTACGATGGTTCTCCGATCCATACACGATCATATGTTGCACTTTAACCAGGCAATGATCCTTAACGCCGAGAACGATTGACTTTTGTGTAAGGTATTCCTAGCCAGCCTAAAAGGACCCGCTCTGGCCTAGTTCCATAAGCTTCCAAGAGGATCCCTAAAATCATTTGGCGAACTATGGGCCGCCTTTGTCTCTCAGTATCCGTGCTCCGTTCGGTAGAAAGGAAACATCACTGCTCCAATCCATCTTCTACAGTGTATGATTAACCATCCCGACTTCACCCTGAGATTCGGGCAAGCCGCTCTAACAACCGACATATAGTATGGATGTACTTCATTAACTTCAAGAAGCTTTGGGCCGACTACCCCTTTCTTCCAATCCCTTTCCCTTGATCCACCTGTAACCATGGAAGAATTGTATCGGCAGGCAAATAAATACTCCACTCTAAAGGACAATATCCGGGCCACCTCACAAACAGTAATGATAACCGCTCAGAGCGGCAAAGCTACCACAAAGCCAAATTTCGAACAGTATGGGGCGAGCAAGGGTCAAAAGCGCCCCCAAGAACAGTCAGAAAAGAAAAGGGATCCTTCCCACTCACCCTCTTAACATCTTCTACGACCTAACAAGCCCATCCGATCACCCCGAGTTTAAATGCCCCCACCCATGCGGGCAAATCTAGACCAACACAACGGGTCGTTGAGGTGTGACTATCACATGACCACGCTACGAAACAACCACTGCTAAGGCCCCAAGTTCCCGGTAGAAAGATTAATCGGGTGTGGCACCTCGTAACGCCTCATTCAGGAGCGCCCATGGAACCGACCGCCTCGCGCCGATAGAGCTACATTACACCGAGCTTACATCAGAGCCTCGACCCACCATCAACTTTGTACTAGGAGGCCCAGTCGATGATAAATACCAATCTAAGAAGCAAAGACGAAAAATGCTCTACGCAAATTTCGCAAAGCCGTGAGTAAATACCATCACCTTAGAGCAAGACACCGGTTTAGCCGATCGCTGGGTCATTCATATCCTTTTCTCCTCAGAACCCGACCGGTCACTCCCATTATGATGCAATTTATACTCACACCTCTCAGATAAATTTTGATGCACTGTACCCTCGTTGATCTCGTAAGAAATACGGGCCGTTGTTTCACCTCCCAACCTTTATGTAGATGAAAGTCCCGCCGCCATCTCGGGCCGTCGCGCAGTCTTATATCCGGATTTAATGGATCCACCACACTAACTGGGTGATATCGATCTTCAGAAGGCGTGACCAAAAGAACTCCAACAAAAGGACAGAGTCAAGACTGGGGCCCATACAATGCACGTAGGTCGAATCGGTTACATACCATGAAAGCAACTCTAACCTACCACCAACCACGCTTATCTCACTACACCAATTAGGCTATCTTAGGATTCGCTTATTTCCGCTCACGATCGCTTAAAGCCATTTTTCGCAACCCTAAGGGGAGCTAGTCAGGCCGGATGGAATGAGAATGTGATCGGGCTTTCATTCAGATAAAGCAATATTTAGCCGAACCCCAATTTTCAAGTCCATTAATCGATCGAGACTCTCTTGGGCCACTTGCCGTCTCGTAAACAAAGCAAAGGAGGCCGCATTGTTCAAAGAGAATGAAGAAGGGAAAACAAAGGTCCGTATTCTTCTCTGGCCGAAACCTAGCCGGCGTGAAACTGCATAGTCACCTTGAGCAGGCCTCCTTAGCCCTCCAGATAGCAGCCAAGAAACTCTACCCCTACTTCCAAGCACATCCCAGTGTTGTATTAACTAACCTCCCTCTTCGGAGCACCATACATAAGCCTGACTTATCGGTAAGAATGGCTCGCTGGGCGATCAAACTAAGTGAGTACGACATCCAATACAAGCCAAGGCTCTCAAAAAGGACAAGGGCCTACGACTCTACATCTAACTCCCCAATCGGGAACGCCCGACAAATTTGATTGGTGGACTCTAATATTAATGGCGTCTAGACAAACCGTGCGCGTTATTTCATACCAAAATCTCCATCCGGGATAAGATTGGAACAGTAATCCGGCCGGGTTCAGCGGCCTCTAATCAACGAGTCAGAGCATCGAGGCCAACTTAGCCTGGACTAACTAGTAGCCGCCTGCCTCGCCGGTAAACTCCTGATCCAAAGTGATTCCCAATTGGTGGTCGGGCAAGTTAATGAAGAATTCGAATCCCGAGACCCCCGGATGGTGAAATACGTCTCCCGGGTGAAACAGCGCTTGAACGGTTTTCTGGCATGGAAGTCGGCCCAGGCCCCAGGCTCTAATGAGCGCACGCCTCGCTTCGTGGTCGTTTCTACTAACACCGAAACGGTACTTCGCTTATCTACTATCAACCAGCCACACAGTAACCCCACAAATAAAACCAAGTGGACAAGGACTCCCTTCATGGTGATCCCATTATATCAGATGGCTACAGGATAATTCCTAAATGAAAGGGACAAGGCCCACAAATCCCACTTAGTCACTAGATTTTCCTTGGTCAATGGGCAACTATTCAAACGATCCTTGGGCGGCCCGTATCTGAAATGCCTGACGCCCGAACAGAGCCAATATGTGTTAGCGGAGCTACATGAAGGAATATGTGGAAATCATCTGGGCGACAGAACTTTGGCCCATCGGACCCACACTTAAGGATATTATTGGCCAACCATGAGCCGACATGTCGCCAATTATACTAGAAAAAGCGTGATCACGCCAACCACTTGCTCTGCCTCAAATCACCGGCAGGATTTGATCTATTTCTGAGCCCTCGTCTTTACCCAACGGGATAGATATAGTCGGACCACCGCCGACCGCCTGTGCCCTAAAAGAAGCATTGGTTGCCACCGACTATTTCAGGTGAAATGGATTGAGGCCAAGCATCTCCTCAATCAAAGATAGGATGTCACTCGCTTGAAGAATATCGATGCCTGGGTTTCTAAGATCCCCAAATCAATTGTGTTCGACAAATGAAGCCCCAATTGACACGGCCCATCAAACTTCGTCTAGAATTGAAGATAAAAATCTATACTCCAATCTCACTCAGATCCGTAGAGCAATGTCCATGGAAGCCTTAAACAAAACCCCGTTAATAGCCCCGGTAGCGTTGATTCAGCTAAAGGCAAATGGGTGATGAACTCCTGCAATTTCTAGCTTACGTAACCATCGCAAACCCAATTCCAGACATCCTCATTTGCAATTACTTACGAGATGGAAGCTATAATCCTTATGGAAATTGGCATGCCTACCATCCGGACAGACGTCCCTGAGCAGGGGAATACAATTTTAATGGTCAAGGATCTAGATACACTGGCTATTCAGTAGAGTCACGGCAATCCGTATAGTATCCTGGCCAAAGACTTAAGCAAATTCTTACAACAAAAGGGTCAAGCCTCGAACGTTCCAACAAGGAATCTGGTCCTAAGAAGAGTATTTGAGAATACAATTGATCCAAATGCAGGAAAGTTCCAACCCAACTGGGAAGGACCATATCTTGTAACACGGCCGGTCAATCCCATCATACGTATTGGGACAAACTTGACTTAACTCAGATTTAGAAATGGGAAATGTTACATATCAATAAAAGAACATTCAATATACAACGTATTATTGTCAACTCACTTTTCTCATCTTGCAAGGTTAAATTAAAGTCCGGATTAAGTAAAAATGACCACTTAGTCAGCGAGACAATATCAAACGACCAACGAAGTCCATGGCAAACGAAATGACCTCGCTCGCTCGCTTAGATAACATCTAATTGTTTTAAACCAAGTCCGGATGGCGAAAAAATTAATCTGTCCGCCTGGTTAAATAACATCTAACTAGTCAAATTAAAGTCCGAGTGGCTTAGAAATGACTCGCCCGCCTCGCGAACAACATCTAACTGACAACCTAAAGCTCCGATGGCGCGGTTCCATCCGCCCATTATAGGCGTTATTTGATCACACGCACTCGAACAGCACAACTTCGCATAAGATCCCGGCAAGCATCGCAGACGACATCCCGGTCCGACCGGATAATTATAACTTCGCACGTATGCAAACTGAAGAGTATTTTTTTCCAAAAAAGCGTAAGATAAAAATGCCTCTCAAACGTCAAGTTAAGAAAGCATGAATAAAACATTCCGCAGGAGAGAGCTCGATTTAATAATGACACCTCTATTCAGTCCTTGCAACAACCTTGGTTCCTTATCCAATCTGAGCGACGCCTGTGCGTAATATCTACCTCTTCCTCAACACCAGAGGATCTGATCCAGCACCCACGTGAGTCTCTGATGGGCCTGCTGTTTAGTGCGCATAGACTCAAGATCAGGCATCGAGGATTCACAAAAAATTCTGGAGGCAAAGGCGTTGATGTGTCTGGCATCCCGGCTGGGATCATGGGCTTGCTCCCACGTATATCATGCGCAAAAGCACAACAACCGTAGCCATAGTCGAAAATCACACACCACGCTTGCATCAAATTCGCTCCACGCCGACTGGTGAACTCTTCGCCGAAAGCCGCAGTCCTCTTGATGGCCCCTAGACACGCCGTCCCGCGTAGGGCGACTATTCTCTTCCTCCACCCTTCCTCGGCGTGCTCCTTCAAGAACAACCAAGGCTCGTCGAGTGGAGTCAAGTTCGCACTTGCCTTCAAATTACCACTATCCATTAGTCGTGGCGCATTGGACCCGTGGACAGTTCCATCCTCCACCAGGCGCCGGGCATTGCTCCCGCCGCCGCCCCAACCGCACCATCACCGTTTCGTGTCGGGAGGCATTCCTCTCCGCTATTTACCTATGATTATATAGACTAAAACCTTTCAATGAGATAGGTTACATTCTACACTTTCTGCACTTGTCACTAATCACTGATATAACTGATGTACCATTTTTATATTGCTTAATTTGAAATGGTTTTAATCTAAGACACCACAAGGGCAGCAGATCACACAGTGTGTAAATGAATGGTAAGTCTAGATATCATTCCCACGTAGATTGACAAGAATTTGGAATCAACTACCCCAATCTCACTTATGTCCACTACTATTTGAACTCCCAAGTGGATGAGTGATAATAACTGAAGATAATAGTCCACATTGCATAGGAATGTAAAACGAATCAAATGTTACCAACTAAAAGAAAATCAATGAACATGATCAATCATTATGAGAGTTAAACAATCATCATATGCACTATAAACACCAATCTCAAGATTAATATTCATTACTTAATGATATTTGATGGACTTATCCAAGATGCCTATGCTAACGCAATTGATTTCATATTTTAATCAAGAGGTTTCGCTTTTCTTCTCAAACACAGAACTAAAAACTACTACTTGTATTTTTACCAAGATCCTGTATTTTCACTTCACACCCATTTCTGAGACCATTGCTTCCTCGTAGTTGACACAAACTTTGATAACTCACTGATACCCATCTTAAATCTAATGGTTCTTCCCCTTCCTTAATTAGTTTCATAATACGGTACCTAACCCGACATGTGAAGTTCGACATTTAGTACGACAAATTTTCCTCCACATCAAAATATGAGTGAATAGGAATTTATCGAGGTTAATTTTTCGTGAGCTAAGTAGTTCATCAATGCAGAGTATCATACCCACAAGTGGAATGCCCCAACTCGCAATCACCGTGTCACGTAGAGGGCCTCCGAAATCGTGATCAAGAACAACTTGAAATGGTGGTCGGCATGCTACCACTAGAACTGAATCATCAAGAAAACAATGATCAACTGCAATCTCAACCATATTTACTTAAATGATGCGCAAAGACTCCAGAACTACGAAATCAATTATGAAATCTGTCAAGATAACATATTTACACGACTAATGATCGGGCATACAATCTTAATCGCACCGTATTAAATCGAAAGAATCTAATTCCAGAAATTGTCCGTGATCACACTTTCTGTAACAAGAGAATCAACTTTAACCAACCTCATCATTTCTACACAGTCACCGGTTCGCATCTAGAAAATAAAATAAAATAAAAAAAATAAAATCTATTCTAAATATATGATGAGTCCTTCTATTCCCGCTTCAAATGGAAGACGGAGTTGCTTTACTAAAACTTATAAGGGCCATTTATAATCAGTTCAAAATTGGCCCGATTCCAAGCCCTGTGGATTCCTAGAAGAAAGGCCTGGGCGACGTTGTCACTAATTTCCAACGAGTTTCAACTAATTTCATTTGTGCTTGTTGAAATAAAGTCCGACATCTTCAAATACATTAGATTCTTGCAAACAAATGATTATGGGCCACTCAAAATGGAGTCGCATTACGGCTATTTCTTTTGGCTTCAAGGTATCATATTAACCTCAGATTTGAGGTCACACCACATTTCACAAGGGCCATGTCTTCGCTCTAGGTCACTTTTCGTTGCGACTTTCTCGTTTGAGTCATTCTCATACATGTTGTTTAGTCACGATGTCGATAACGCCGCACCATGCAATTTTTCCATCAACGCTTTTCCGGTCGAGACTGCGCCAAAGTCACGAATTCGTTACCTTGTCGACCCTTTGTCTCCTTTGGTCTTAGTTGGCGCGTGGCCTTAGTCACTGACATCTCCAAATATCTTCTTATCTCATCAATACCGAATTTTTAGTCACGGACCAAACCCAATACACCATCGATACCTTATCTTCCTTCTGCTATAACTCACGAATTGCACCGCTTCTGTCACTTATTTCAAGTCACGACCACAAAATGGTGTTCCGACCTTATGGTTGCTATTTTTTCTGGTAGGTTTTTTTGTCCCAGTTGCTTAAATGTAGTTACACCGAATGATTAGTCGTGAACCGAAACCTCCATGTAGAGAGAATCTGCCTTTACTTCTATGTCACCTCAAAAGAACGCCGTGGATTTTGAGTCGAGTCTTTCAATTAAGAACTAGCGTGTCCCCAACTCTTTTCCCCAGCGACCTCTATCTATGGCTTCATCAACCGACATCAACGTCACACTAAGCTTTATGGTTGCGATTTCAGTCGTTTTTCATTTGGTGTCGCGACTGCATTGGTGTCACGACCGCCTTTCCAATAATATTCCTTCATCTTTAATTCTTCCGGTTGCAACGCTCATTTCGGCTTTATATTTGTCGCACCTCACTTCTTCGTCTACTGGCCGATGCGCAGCCTTCATTTCTTCCTTCACATCAGTCTGGTGGTATGGACTCGAATTAACTCGAATCGAAGAGTTCGCTAACCTTCACCAATATGATTTCACCCTTCGCGACAGACGCTTCGCTCCTTGGTTGTGATTTTGATTCTCGCCAGACTTCGCGAAACGAGATTGAGCAAAGATCCATATTTCGCATATTAATTACACCATTGTCATTTAAATTGTAGTGCGACAAAAATCAAATGAGTTTTGATCATCATTCGCCCGCCCGAGCCGCCTATCCGCTTCTCGCCTCCGGGCCGGGCCATGGGCTGTCAATTGAACCTTCCTTTAAAGAGGCATCCAAGTTTCCGTAAAGTCTCGACCGGGTAATGACATGCTGAACTTCTATCCCAATATCGACGAACTCAGGCGCCTGATGGACATGTTCTAAATGCGTGATGGTTCAGAAGAACCAGATTATAAGACTGCAAAACTATGGTTTTGTTTTTATAGAATTACTAATAGCTCGGGCCGATCGATTTAAATTGTATTGGCTATAATCTACATCTCGCCCTAAACTATCCGAATATCCTTTGAGCAGACGACAGAGAACGCTACTAATACTTCTTTCAATTAAAACACCTTCCTGACGGTTACGCAGACCACGCTTCTAGGTACAAGTCGCGTGTCGGGGGCGGCAGACTGATATCACTGCACGCCCGATTGAAAGAGGCTCAAGAAGGGAGACATCCCACGCTCGGTGTCGTCACTCCTCCACTGCCACAGGCCGCAGGTAGATACAGCTAAGCAAAGATCTCGATCAAAGACGGCTGCGCCGTGTTAAGCCAGCACGCTCAGGCGGCTTTCCAAAACATCGAGGGCGGATCAGACAGGTGCAGAACTTATACTTCTCGCTTCACTGGAGATGTCCTCCACCTTACCGTCATTAGATCCCGCCTTGGAGAGCCCTAATCAGACGCCTACACTTCCGAACCCCCATCCATGGGGAGCTGCCGATCTCCAACCCGATCAACCTCTCTAAGATCCTCGCCGCTGCTTCCTAGCGCCAGAATGATCGCAATCTGCCACTTTTCTTCAAAGGAAGGCCGATCGAATTGTAGAGGAACTCGCATGTACCTTCTTACTTGGGCTCGGTACTTATCTCTGGTCATCTTTTCGACAATACTCTGGGGTAGAACTGCCCTTTCAGTGTAGGAAGCTACGCTGATAATTTCTTTCGTCCCACCGTCCTAGTGAGGTTGAAGAATCCCAGCCAGAGGGCCATGTGATAGACGTCGCACGCCGTCTCATATGTTTTTACCTTCTGTCCTTAGTTGATGATGCGACGCCCGTGAGTAAACTTAGCATCGAGGTAACGGCGTTCCTCATTCCACCCCAAGTAAGGCACGACACCTAAGATCAGAGGGGGCGGGTCTGCTTCACATCAACAAGGTTCTTAATGTGAGAAGAACTCATAATGGCGCTCTGCTCGAAACCTTAACAAAATGCACAACTTTCTCAGGCCGCCTCTTCACCAATCGTAATTAACTGCTCCAAGCCTCGCACCAAGAAGTCACAATCAGTCACACAGCAGACGATGGTGGGTGATTCAACGCCCACTTTCTAGTTCTCACAACAATTCTGGGTGACCGACCAGCTATCAAACAAAGAGGCTCATGAGAGCCCTGAGTCTCATCCCAAGGCCTCTCACTATTAATAACTTCTTACCGCCAGGGAACTGATGTTCCATCCACTGAACGCCCAATCAGGATTTGACATAGACATCCGGCCCCGCCTCAATGTCGAATAGGCAGAAGAAAATCTCGACTGAAAGGTCGAGCTGGTATAAGAAGTTCGAATGACCGCATCCAACCTGATTATGTTGATGAACAAGGAATAATGCTTGGTAAAAAACCTTTTACTGTTACAACGAAAACAAAAGTTACTACAAGTATTTCTAAAACACGATATGGTTTCCACCTTTAGACTGTCCCGCCATCCAGAACTTCAAGTCAATGTCATTGGGGATCTCGTAGTAAGTTCTCAACTCCTCCATTGTCGTAATTTTAAGATATATCAGATACGCCACTAACGCTGGTCTCTCGTCGCGACCGCTCAATAGTGGAAGTTTCTTCCTCACCTCTTGCCATTCTACAAACATATCAGAGGGAGGAAAGAGAGCGAGTATCATCCCCAAGCCGCACATCAAACGAGTAAAAAGGCAAAATCACCAAACCTAGCAAAAACCATCAGCCTAGACATTCTAGACCTACCTCATACCAATCCTCGTGGTCTGGACAAAGGCCTGGGAGGAAGATTCAACACTTACAAGGGAGAAAGAGAGATTACCCGTGAAAAATGGAACCCTAAAAACGATTAGAAGAGCGATTCGAAACACTAAGTCGCAACAGTGTATATGCAAAAGGTTTCGAATTGGTGAAAGGAATGTAAACCCGAGGATGATAAGAATGGGAAAAAGAAAAGCCCAATGATGACTCCCTACATACCAACCGCCTAGGGCCTACGAGCGCATTAAATGCAGCACTAACCTATCACTCCACTAGTCGCTTCGCTTCCTGGCGACTCTCCAACCTAGGCACAATAGGGCATACTGCCAGATTAGTGGGCTCTGTTATCCCAACCTGTCGGGCTCCCCACCCAATGCTCCATTAACTAGAGTCACTGGATATCCCAGCTGATGGCCAATGGATTAGCCCATGCCTCGAGATAGAAAATAAAGTACAGGGACATCGAGGTAGAACAAAGTACATAAATATAAAAAAAAGTACGATTTTATTGATTGCGCCAACGGTATCATTACATTCATATTCCATAAGTAACAATTAAAGCAATCATATTGAAGTTGGCTACATAGTCTGTCTAATAAATACTTAAGAGGCCAAAGAAGAGAGCAAGGAGGGTCATGAGAAGGAATATTAGCTAAGAGCAACAATACTACTAAAAAAAAAGGGAAAAAAGGAGGAAAGATGGAAAGGGGGCTTAAGAAGGGGGAAATGAAATCGAAAAAGCCCCCGTCGACGGCAAGGGTGTCCTTGGATGCAGAGGATTCCATTCAAGCTTCGAATCCACCCAGGCCAACTAACATGATAATCTATTCCAACTCGTCAAACCATGCAATCTTTAACTGACCACACTTGGAAAGCACACTAAATGGTTAACACAACTATCCATGTAGCAATCCGCCAACCGATTCTCAAGAACGCTCAATTATCCTTCTATGCTGGAGAAACAAGGATAACCGGTGGCACAACGACCCCGCTGATCCACTTTTATAGCAAACAAGCAGTCTTCCCGTAGTCTTCTCAAACAACCACTTGACATCTAATGCACATCCAAGAAAGTTAGAAAATTCACAATTGAACATACCAGCATTGATTGACTGTTCTGTAAGATAAGTGATATACATGTTCTTTTTCCAACTGACAAGGTTCTCCAGGAAAAAGGGGGCATTGTGGGTGGTGCCACGTTTGGGCCCGTGCCCCATCAATAGGTCAAGGGTAAACTAAAGGTTACACCACTGTCCCATTCACCTTCTACCATGAGCCAAACTTAGGGTTTCAACTTAAGAGCCCCAATCCGCATATCCTCTCCAGTCAGAAGGGATTAGACATTCCCGAATGTCATATCCTCGAGAGCTTTTATTTAACAAGGCTCACTAGATAAACTCCCCGGGCTATATATGCGCCTTTCCATGCCTTGCCGTGAATTCAAGGTGGACAAGCATTCCCGGGGTCCTGTATTAGGGAAATATGCCCACTTAAAAGGAAGAACTAGTCTCCACGCGCGATATATGCGCCACCTTCTCCCTCCAATCCTCCTTTTAAAAGGAAGAACTAGTCTCCGCATGCGAGATATGCTCCACCTTCCCCTTCCGATTTGGGAGTAAATTACCCACTTTCCACGTAAAGCGGATCCCCTTTCTCTCTGATAAAAGGAGGTCATTTCAAAAAATAAGGTATGCCCTCGAGACCGAAATATCTCGATTTTGGAGAGAAAGAAAGGATCTAACTTCAGCATCGGAGAAGCGACGGCGAAGACCCTCCCCGCCGCTTTCTTGGCTGTTTGTTTTGCAAGTTGTCATAGACAAGTGTATGATTCGGCGATTCAGTGACTCAGAAGATTCTGGAGACTACACACTAGATCACATTACACGTGTAATAAATGAATAAATAAAAATCAAAGTCGACTAAAGTAAGAGTGTGTACCTTGGTGGTGAATTGCGAGCGCTATCAATAGAAAACAAGGTTAACCCAATAACATATATAAAAACATTCATGGTTAAATTAGAAGGTCGAGTTATAAACTAAGCACCAAATTATTTAATGAAGGAATACATGAGATGTCGGGCTTTCACCAAGGCCCATATATTTAGCACACCAGTCGACTCTATGTGGTTCTATTATATTGGAATTATAGAATAAAGGTGCTTTTAAAATTTTGAAATCAGGTTGAGAAAGAACTTTGGAGAATGGAAATTTAATTTGGATTTTAGGAAAACAAAATGCTGCTTTGAGAAAATCAAGAGAGATTTAAAGCTTAAATACTTGGGACTTTGATTTGTGAATGAAAGTGAAAGATTTGATTTGGGGAATTTTAATTTTTTAAGTTAAAACAAATTGTTGATTTTTTTTTTTTTGAAATTAGAGAAGATGATTTTTTTTTTTATAAATTAAATAAAATGATTTTGGATTATTTTTAGAAATTAAAGATAATGATTTTGGAATTTTTAAAAAGATGAAGAAAATGATTTTGAGTTTTTAAGAGTTAAAGAAAATGCTTTTGTTTTTTCGGAAATAAAAAAAAAAAAAGAAAGAAAGAAGAGCATTTTTTTTTTTAATTAAGTAGATGAATTTAGATTTTATAAAATTTGAAAGAAATTAATAAATTATAAGCTATAATAATAAAAATAATAATATAATAGTGTTTGTCCGAAAGTTAGCACTAAGGAAAATCAACGTTAAGGAAAGTCAAATATTATTTATTCTAAAAATTGTCTGGGTCAACCAATGGGGTATTTTGCTTTGTTTATCAATAATAAATAAATAAATTTAGGAAAGGAAATATAAGTGCGATAATTAGAAACCAAAGAGTTAGAATCAATATACATTAAATATTGAAGATACATGTCAAACACGAAATATGAAGATTACATGGTAAAAATATGGATTAGGAAAATAGCTTTAGTGGGATATATAGAATAATAAATGTAAGTTTACAGGAGGAAAATTAAACAGAACATAGAGGAGAGAGAGTGTGAAACAAAAATAATTGAACCCACCATACCCCAGCATATTGACCAAGTAAGGGAAGTAAAAAAATAAAAAAACAAAAAAACTACAATATCATTCTCCCAGCATGAAAGCCGAGTATACGTGCATCCCCACCCACACTCACCATGCCACCACCTCTATATGTCGTCAGCCTCCCTCTTTCTCATCAAAGAAAATTGCTACTCATGCCAAGAAAATAACATAGAACCATATACAGTAAAAAAAAAATGACAATGTTGATGAGTAAAACCTAGAAAATGACAACTAAATATACGAAGGCAAAACACAGGCAATAAAAAAAACAATATATTTATAGATTCGTCATTAGTCAACAAACATACAAATTCGCTTTGCAAAAGGATCAAGGTAGCATAGTGATTCATGAAATTCGTACCTGAATTGTTACTCGTTATTTCCACTACGGAAATCGAGAACCACGACTCCACCCTCTCTCCCACTCTGTCTGTCGCCTCCCTTGAGATCATCCCCTTCTGCCTTGATCGTCTTTTTCCTTTAATACATAGGAACTTAAAAAAAAAACTAACCATAAATCTCGAATCCCCATCTTCCAAAAAGAAAAAAGAATAAAATAAAATTTTCAAATTATTAGTGCTGAATCTTAAAAGAAAAAAAAATCTAATCAATAAAACCAGAACATAATAAAATCATGCACAAATAAAGAAAAAAGAATTAGAGCCCAAATTTATATTCACAATAACCTATATTATTGTTCTTTATAACTGGTTATCTATGGCTATTGTTATTACAATAGCATTAGTTGGAATATTTAACATATACTTATGAAATCCATATTTTTGTTGGGATACCAATATTATTATGAGATACATATATTACACATGAAGCAAAAAAAAAATTTTTGAAAGGAAAAATAATATTATTGATTTAAACTTGTAATAGATCGATGAATTCAAGATACAAATAGCTATAAACCATATAGGATGAAATAATATCAAGTTTACAAGATAATAAATCTAAGATAAAATCTACAAATTTAATAAAATTCAGGATTAGAATATCGATATGCAACTCCAATTCTTTCAATATAGTGATCATCATGACGAAATTTCGATCGATCAAATCTATCTTCATTCCGTCAGAACTGCTCTCATATATACAAATAAATACCATAACAAGATTAAATCTAACAATATCAATGCCAGAATAAAACCCACTTTTCATAACCAAACATCAAACGCGATAAATAAAACGTCGATAAACGACGACAAACCAAACATCGATAAAACAATGATTACACAAAAAATAAGATAAAACCTAAATCTTTTTGGAAGAACCATTTTATTAAGCAAGAAAATAAAAGAAAATGACTAAGAGAGGTGATTCATGTTAAGAATGACAAAAATTCCTCATTATTTTAAAACATTATGGCGTTGTATATGTTAAAAATGATGTAGAGAAAAAGAGAGAGAAGATCTGCTACGCTCATAAAATTTTTTTAATACAATAATTTTTCTTGTTTAAAAAAATACAGTAATTTTGATTAATATTATATAAAAGTTGTTAACATGATCTATCTTTAATATTTTAATATTGATATATTAATTTAAAAACACTTTATGAATTTTAAAATTAAAATTTTAAAATTAAATCTCAAATAAAATATTTTAGCAAAATTATTTGATTTTTTATTAAAATGTAATAAAACTTGGTTTAATAATAGTTTTAAATTTTCAAAGAACAACATAAATATTTGGAAACTTTGAGGAGGGAATCGTGGTTCAAACTTCGAGAGAGATTATTACATGCTTGTAGTAATGCACAAATATATATATATATATATAATATATATATATATATATATATATATATATATTAATATAAAACCATCACGTGAATTCGAAATAAAATTTTAAAAATTAAATCTCAACTAAAATATTTTATGTAAAATTATTTGATTTTTATTTAAAATGTAATAAAACTTGGTTTAATAATAGTTTTAAATTTCAAAAGAAACAAATAAGTAAATTATTCTGAACTTCTTGGGAGGAGGACCAGGGTCTAAACTTTGAGAGATTATTACATGCTTGTAGTAAATTAAGCATATATATATATATATATATATATATATATATATATATATTATATATATATATATATATATATATATATCTGAAATATTTAAGATATATCTAAAATAAATTTTCTATGTATTCCTATTTATCTTATTAATTTTTAAATATATTTTTGATGCTATTCCATCTATTCTTATGGATTTTAAATTATTTATGTTTGATCGATACAAAATATCCACCGATATTTATGATATTTTCATAAAATCAAAGTACCAATATATTGTATTTACCGATGTTTTGATCCTTGTGTAAGACCCAGGACAAGACTAGGTTCAAGTCTGGGAATATAATACTATATCATTGTAATTTTAAGTAAATATATGTAAAAAAATAAAAAAGTTGTAAACGGGCCCTAAGATAATTGCCAAGCCCAACAATTCCAAAGCCTTCAGAAGCTTTAATGGGTTACAGCCCACCACACACACTTTCTTTCTTTGTCTTCAAATGAAGATTAAACACCAAATCGTATCTCAAATGATAAAAGAGTTAGGGCAAAAAAGCGTCTTTGAAGCAAAATGGGAAATTGACTCAAAGAAGAAACCCAGCCAACAAGGTTAATAATTACTAGGCATTTCATCAAATGACTGGTGTGCAATCGCAACTTCCTAAAGTTAAAGTACCAAAGATTGAATGTTGAATCTACTGAATCTATTAACATTGCTGCCTGCTGCTTTATAATAGAACGAATGACATGGGTCATATAAAAGAAGTGAAACATGCCAGCAGAAAAGTTCATATTTGTGCTAACAAAACGTTGCCTCTCTTGTAGTAACCAAGCAGTCGGGTTGCTTTATTCGTTAACTTGGATTGAAGGTTTAAGCTTTTGCTTGATTTGAAACCGGGATTTTTTTTCTTTCTAAATGCCTTTAAAGTTCATTGCTTACAATTATTGAGTTGCTTTATAAGGAAGTAATCTAAAACTTGGGTTTAGAGGCTTCCAAGATCGTCTATTGGTCAGGAGTTCTGTTTATGTGAATTAATTGATTGATAAGGAATAATTAAGGAAGAAGAAGCCCTTAAGGCTCAACTCAAGTGGTAAATGTAGTCTCCTGAATTCTCAAAGTCAATGGATCGTCGGAGAATTCACCAGTTGGCTGCAACCTGCAAAATAAACAAAGCAGATTACGCAGGCTCCTTCATCTCCGATGGCAAAGCTGGCTCTTTCGTGGAAAGACTAAAAGAACTGGTGCTATCACAATCCAGAATGTCAGACTTCACTGAGGATTACTTCTTTATGTGAAGGAGAAAGGGACTCACTTTCAGAGAGTGCGAACGTATTTCTTCCCATAAAAGATAGGGGAAGATGGCTCTATTTCTATGAAGATCACTGCTCTTTCTTTACAAACCACTTTCCGATCGGGCTGTCAGGAGTGCCTTCCTATTTCATGAGGCGTGATTGCTCCTTTGGAAGAACATTTACTTATATCATGAAAAGCCGGTTGGCAGTTTCGTTTGGTGAAGTTGTCGACTGAAAGGATAGATCCGAGTAAGGGTATCCGCACTTGGTCAGATTGGGAAAGGAGGCATCCTGGAAGAGGGCTTCTGGTACTAAAAGTTCTCCCGAGTTCCCGGCCTACTGACTTTAGGGGCCTGGTCCGCCGAGGTTACTTGGGTTGGGCCGGTTAATAGGAACAAATGAGCCCATGGTACTCCATTAATGCCCTCTTTTCTGGGAGGAAGATCATCCCCATTAAAAAAAAAGGACAAGTTTGACCATTACATAGGAACAAATGACCATCAATGTCGTTTAATTTCGACAGTTCTTAACTTTTGAAACCCAGATGCATATTCAATCGTTTGAGTTGATCCTGAGATTAGAGGCAACTATAAAAGGCTAGTGGGTGAGGAGGTTGGTTGTCTTATTGGTTATCCACGTTCCTTCGTCAGAGAAGGATAATTGAATGTTGCAAGGCTTTAATTGCGATAAGACACTGTGTTCGATCATTTGAGCGCTTAAGCAAGGGTCGCACTGTGACCGATGGCTGGTTTGAATGAACTGTCTTGGGCTTTGTGGTTTTTTTAAAACTGAATGGAGTCCGAGGACATCCCCACCGAATCCCCAAGGATCGCTCAAGCTCCCACCTCGCCTCATCCTCTTACATTCTTTCTAGCCTCGAACAGCCCTATCTCTATCTTTCCCTTCTTCTTGGCTTCTACAAAGAATTCTTTCAGCCCACCCGTTTTCCTTCTTTACCTTCAATACTTTCTTCGTTCCAATGCATGGATGCTCATTCTGTTTTCAGATTGTGTGTTATGAATATTAGTTTGTCGTATAATATGATTGCTTCATCAACAAGCATCTTCACATGCATGTTTAACACCTTTCGGCTTAATTACAAAATTGTAGCTGAACGCTTAGTGCTCTTATTGTACTTCAGATTTATTCGGACATTCTCGTCTTAATTGAGGCTCACAACATTATAAAACTTGTTAACGGGCCTGTTTAATCGCCCGAGAAAGGCCCCGGGCTGGGCCCACCTTAGCCCATCGCGGCCCCAGAGCGCGAACCGCCGTGATGGTCAGATCCCGCAGACGACGCACGCCCAGATTGAACGCACCAGGCCCAGCGAAATATATATAGATAGGCATCATTAAGTCGCACTTCGGTTATTTTGGTTTATCTGCTCTCTCGCGACCAATCACTGGCGAACAGGTTGTCTAACTCGCGTCACCACGGGCCATTGCGTACTTAACTTTTCCAGCCATCATCGCCTTTAGTAATGTCAGTCTGTGAGGATCGGTTTCAGTCAGAAAAGGCCTAGAAGGGAGTGAGACGTGTTTAACACTTATTCGGCCAGGCGGTCCTGCCCGGCTCGCATGCCTTCGTACCAATCGGGTATATGGCTAGAGTCCAATATCTGCTTTCTCTTCTCCTTAATCACTTGTAGAACACAGATCAGGAAGAAATCCTCCACAAGTATTCTTCCGAGGGCGCTCTACAACGCCTTCCGCAAGTGAATGACCATCTCGCCCCCACGATGGAGGAGTTAATGGCTTATTATGAGGTGCCCGATAACATCACCGCTTGATTGAGGAGGACTACAGTCCAATCTTGGGTAGAGAACGTGAATGCGTGTTTTACCCGAACACCTTGCGCCTGCCACGCCCTCCTTCTGCTAGCCCTAGTAAAGCAGTTTTTGCATTTCACCCGGGCGCCCCCGGCTCTTATCCACCCTAACGTCATTCGTATTTTGATCGGGTGCTGCGTGTTGAACCACCTATATCAACTAGGCCTCTCATTGGTCGAGCTGTGTATAATTTATTTTCTAAGAATAGGGCAGGGTGGCTAGATGTTTATGTCGGTTCTGAATCCCCGACTTCAGGTTGTTAACGGGCTCCCCGACTCACCTAAGACTGAGGCGAAAGGAGTGTTGCTAGTAAGGGGACCTTGATCGAATCCTGCCTCTTGCCTTCCGTTTGATATCAACCTAGCCCCAATCTTTTCCTGTGTGTGGTCAAGTCAGACTCGACCGATAGCCTTTTTTCGGATATTTAGTATGTGATGATGGAATAAACTTGGCTTGCTCATATAGGTAAGGCTTGGCGAGGCAGGCTAGTGAACTGGGTGGAGAAGTCAAGCTTCAAGAAAATTCGCCGGTTATCAAAGATTTTCGAGTAGGAGCGGCATTACAAGGTTCTCCTGACTCCAGATAATATATCTGCCGTAAGGCGCAACCCTACTTCTCTACACTCTCCCACACCCTCGACCGCTGGGCCTTCAGATATCGTGGAAGGGGAGTTCCTTGTCATCATTACCTCCCAAGGCCTGACATTTGAGCAAATTGGCCCCTCCAATGGCCCTGGGTGAGGCCGAGGTATCGCGTCCGGTGGTGGGGTGCATCGGGTTCGTCGACCTCTCCTAGTGAGGATTCTAGTTCTGCCCAACCCGTTCCCAGTCGGAGAACCAGAAGTAGCCATCCCGAGAGGTTGCCTTTGCCTGAGCAAGTGGTTGGATCTGCCCCCCGAGTGGTAACGATTAAAAGGAAAGGGGCAGCGGCGAATTAACGCTCGGGTCCAAGGGGAGATTTCGCCTACGGGTTAGTGGCGAACACGAGGATTTCCAGGATTTGAGGAGGAGGAACTGGAGGCGCGCGATGATGGGGTCGCGACCTTTACGCCGCTCGCAAAGGAAGCGCAGTTTCAAAGTTCGCCCAAAGAGTCCGACCGCGTTGCCGCTGGATCTAGTCACCACCGCTGAGGGAGGATCGAGATGTGCTTATCGTCATCCCCGCCCCCGAACCGGGACCACAGATCAAACGGAGCGCCGGGGCAGCCAATGAGTCAAAGGAGGCTTCCACCGCTTCGAGTGCACTTCAGGTAATCCCCCATTCCGATCGGGATGAGGGTCGACCTAGCAAGTCGGGTTTATGTCGTCGTATCGCTTAGGCCCCCATTGCCTTTGTTGGATCATAACCAACTGGCTATGTTCCGCTGGGCCGAGCCCGAGAGTGGAAGTATTGGTGCCCGGGGCAGACGAGGTGAAGTACATCATGCGTCACTGGGAGCCTTTCCACCATGGAGAGGTCGCGTTTAATCGCTAAACAATTTGTACCGCATACGCTCTGATGTCGGGTAGTCGCCGGCATGGGTCTTCGCGAGACTACCTTGAGCTGCTCCAAAGAAGTGACCCTAAGGAAGACATTGAGCGGATTATCAATGACGGGATACAAGTCCGTCAAGAATCAGAATCTGAGAACGTACCGACTAACCGTAGATATTAGTTTTGTGACATTAACGCCATTCGCGATTTCGCATACCTAATGGGTTTTTCAGGCAAGCCGCCGTCATATTCGAACATAGCGCTTCAGCATCACGCAGTTCGAAGCCCGCCAAGGGATGAACGACTACAATTATATATGTCCAATCGGGATGGGCTGGCGGAGATGCAGTGTCACAAGAGGCCGAAAGCATGGCCGCCAGTTGAGCCGAGCCAAGGAATTTGCTGAAAGGCCACCCGAGCGCAGGCTCGGGACAGACGCACGCACCGCGAGGCAGCCGGCGGCCGCTGCATCGAAGGGGCCGCACATCTGGAGCAATGTGGAGTCCGAGCTTGCCTGGTCTGTCGTGCCTTAGCGGTTGCGAAAAATGCTCACCGTAGGGCGGAGTTCGAGTGTGGAGTTGCTCATGAGGCGCCGTGGGCAGGGAAGCTTCTAGAGGGAAGGCGGAAGTTAAGAAAACAACAAGCTTGACTGACGAGACTTGCCTGGTCATGGAGCTCGGGACTATAAAGGATGACTTTGCCGCCTTCCGGGAGAAGGCTGTTGTTGATAGAGAGATGATGGAGGCGAGTTCAATGCAAGCTTACGACATCACTGCTCAACTATGGTTAGTGGTTGTTAGCGCTTACTTGACAACATATGCAGGATCAAGCCTCAGATCCCGGATGGAATGTCGGATCCTTCAGTCCCGTTAACTCCAAAGTTCTTTGCTAACCCCCGTTGCCCCCCAAGCATCTCGTCAGTCGCTCCAACCCCAGATCCAGCTACATTTAGCAAGGAGCAAAGGTCCGAAGAATAAATCAATCACAGAGGAGCGACTTAACGGGTCCCCGACCTCGACGGCGGGGTTGAGGATGCCATAGTCAACTAAGGCTTTAGTGCTTTTATGAGACGAGACTTGTACTATTCAGTGGTTGCACCAAAAAATTTACATCCTCTTCTTCTTTTTCTTTAATTTTTGTTTAATAACCTGCTGTATGTTTTAATATTGCGCCATTTGGATTTGCATTGATTTTTGTTAAGCGCATCATCTGAGCACAGCTCTAGAAATCATCGTATCGAAATGATGGGCCGTTGTGTTGCCCGTATTCAATATCAATAGCAAATGAGTTCATAATAGTTATTATCCCTTTTGTACTTCAAGCGGGATGAAGGAATGGATGCGTACTAAGAAGACTTGACTTGTAAATCTGTCATTTTAGCATTCAACAGCAAGGATCCAATCCAAGAAATCCACTTCAGAACACGAGTTAGCCGCCAGATCGCGCCACCTCCCGCCCATCGCCGCCATTTACATCATACCCGGGTCCTATCTGGACTCTTCAACTCGGCCTGCCAATCTGGCCCGATGATTTACAACCCCGTCCCAAAGAACGAGTCGTAGAGGGCTCCCCACACTTCGTAAAAGTAAAAAGGAGTGAGAAAGAAAACTTGTTACGTGAAACCTGGCGTTAGCCGACTACTTACTTTAGTATAGCTACACCTAAAAAAGTGGATTCCTACCCCCTTTTATTCATTCCCCTTCACAATGTCACACCTCAGAACACGGTAAGCCGACTGACGAGTCTCCTTCGATCCTCTCGAAGAGACCCTTCTGGACATATACCGGACGGACACCCTGGCCAGAAAATGACTCCATCTCTTCCCTTCCTCGCCGGCCTGAGCCAAGGCTCCTTCCTTCTCTCGCCACGAAAGCTAGCTATTCTATTCACTAAATATTCGGTTGCATTTGATCGCTTGGAAGTGATCTAATATGCCGGGTCGATATGTCATTTGATCGTTCCATCCGGAAGAATGTGACCAGCTGGTAGCGATCTACGCCGGGTCGTGACAGTTATTTATCGCGCCATCCGTTAGGATTCACCAATCGAAGTGATCTACGCTGACCGACAAAGTCATTTGCATTTACGCCATCCGGAGCTTTTCTATTTGACCAGCTAGAAAGTGATCTGCGCCGGGTCGACATGTCATTTCCATCAGCGCGATCCGAGCTTTTGTATTTGACCAAATATTTATAAGTGATCTACGCCAGTCGAATGTGTCATTTTACCGCGCCCATCCCAAGCTTTTGCATTTGACCAATTAGAAGGATCTATGTTGGGTCGACAAGCCTGGTTTACTCGCGCCATCCGGAAGCTTGTATTTGACCAGCCTAGAAGTGATCTATGTCACGTGACAGGTCATTTTTCATCCTGGCTTTTGTATTTGACGGCTAGACGTAACTACGCCGGGTCCCGGGACAGTCATTCTTACCCGCAGATCAACTGCCAGATTAACCAGCTAGGAAGTGATTTATGCTAGGCTAGACAGTCATTTTATCACGCCTATTCGGCTTTTGTATTTGACCAATGAAGCATCTATACCGGGCCGACAGTCATTTTACTTCGCCATCCCAAGCTTTGTATTCGAATTCTATATAAAGAAAAAATATGTGAAGCCATAGAGCCAAAGATAATGATATGCTTTATTGATAATACCTTCTGTGCATGGTTCATACTGTGGCAATGTGGGTTCCATATGTTTTATCTATATAGCGAGGACCCTGGGCCACACATGACATAAGGTCCTTCCTAGCTGGTTGGAATTCTTCCCAGCTGGGTCCGCAATATTTTCAAAATCCTTCTCAAGACCGACGCCTACTAAAAACACTCGAGGCTTAACACGTCTGTTATAAGAGTTCGCCAAGTGGTGCTGGTAGGAGGTTATGTGGATTGCAGCGGCTTCCCGCTGCTCATCACTCATGTCTAACTCCCTGGTTATTGATTCCGCATTTCCTGACTCGGGGGTAGCCGTTTGGATGGTGGGCAAAGCACTTCGTGGGGATGACTTACTTCCATCCCGTAGGTGAGTGCAACGGGAGATGCCGCTGGCTTTCGCGCAGTTCCGTAGGCCCGAGCACTTCGGTTCTTCTACTCCATTTCCCTTTAGCGCAGTCTAACCGCTTTAAGGCAAATAACAAGGTTTTGTTGGAGGTCATGAGTCATTGCTTTGAGATACCAGGGGTAGAATATAAATTTTTTATCTTCAATTCCCCGGCAAAAGTCCTCGTAGACTCAATCGCCAACCGCTGCCCATTATCGGACACGATTGGATCTTTGATGCCGACCTACAGAGACAATGTTTTTCTAGATAAACTGAGTAACATCTCTATCTTTGATTGACGAGAAAGCGTCAGCCTCTATCCATTTGCTGAAATAATCGGTGGCAACCAATAATAGTTTCTTTTTTGATTGCAGCTAAAGACTGACTATGGGTCAATCCCCATTGAGCGAATGGCCATGGTTGTGGATGGAGGATCACAAGTCTTGACCGGTGATTTCAAGATAGGGACATTCACTGCAAGTGTCACATTCGACGTAATTCCAAGAAGGCCCGACTTCATAGTTTACCACAATACTCCCGAGTGTGTCCAGGCTGAGTTCTTCCTCGTGATTCCCGCATATGCCTTCATGCAATTCAACTAATACATACTGGCCTTGTTCGGGGGTTAGACACATCAGGTACGGCCCACCTAAGGATCATTTATATAGCTGCCCGTCTATCATGGAGAATCTAGCAGACTGAATCAGAACCTTGTGAGCTAAGCTCACATTAGTGTTCCGTGGCTATATATAGTCGTATGTCCATCCAGATGGGGGACTTCACCGGGTTTAATGGGCAACGCAGATAAAGAGTCCGGGCTGATAGTAGATGGGGAGAACACGGCTTCGCGATCGATAATGAAGCGCCCACGGCGGCCAAGGCATCGCCCTCTCATTACAAAATTCCGGGACATGTTCCGCTTCCGTGTAGAGAGGGTGTTTAATTTCTGTTAGACTAAGGGAGCATACTTCATCATTCGAGGGTCCCCGGTCGACCAGATTAACCTGTCCGACAACTACATTGAACGCTTCAATCGAAAGACTCACAAGACTAGCGAAGCGAAGTTCAGTCCGCGACGTGGGCCTCGTACTCGATTCGCGATTTGGCGGGAGTCAAGCCTAACCGTACTGCCTATTCAATCCTTTCCCTGGTTTGGGAGGTTAATGAGGAATCGACGTCGGGCTCTTGATTGTCTGGTGCTCACCACTAGAGGGTCCACCAAATTCTTTATCCGGCAGGTATCGTCAGGATTGGCGAGGAAGTCACTTAAGACTCGCCTTCTTCGAAAGTCTCATTATAATCGATGTCATACTGGCCAATTCCATTGCCCAAATGAAAATATCCTCTTCCCGACATATTTCCAAAGTTTATGAATTGTGCCCCGAGTGGAAGATCAGTTAGCACCACCACGGGATGAGCCTGGAAGTATGGGCGGAGCTTCAAGCACAGTCCGGGAGGGCCAAGGTAGCCTTGCCAGGTGGCTATATCTGGTCTCCGCATCGGTCAAGGATTTGCTGACAAAGAACACTGGTCTCAACTTCGCATCCCCACATTCTTTAAACAAGGCGGCGCCACGCTATATCGCAGGTCGCTAGGTAGAGTGAGCGGTCGCCGCATTTCCAGGCTCACAAAATTGGGCTCACGTATTGCTTGATTGCTACGAATGCCCTGGTCAAGGTTCTTATCTGGTCTGTTTAGTTGGCTCCCTGCAGTAGCGTAAGAGCATCTCAAACGGTCCGTGGAACCTGAAATAAACACTCCATGAGCGCCAACTGGTCGGGTCGCCTGCTGATCCCTTTCTTAGAGCTACAGGGCCGGGCGATTGCATGGCTTTAAGTTGCGCAGGATTAGCCTCTATCCCCTTTTGGTTACCATAAAGCCAAGGAATCGCCTACACGACCTCGAAGGCACATTTTATGGGCCCAGCCATGTACCATATTCTTTGAGGAGGTCGAATGTCTGTTGGAGATGCGCAGCGTGATCCGGGCGTTGCTTGGATTTTACCAGCATATCATCAATATGCACTTCCACTAAGCAACAGTGAACGGCCGAAACATCTTCGTCACCAACCTCCTGAGACAGGTGGCCCCGCGCATTCTTGCCGAAAGGCATCACATTGTAATAAGAGTCCATGGGGAGAGGATGAAAGATGTTTTTCCGCATCCTGGGTGCATGGGACTGTATCCGAGAAGGTCTAGAAAGACAGCATATCGTGCCTCGCCGAAGAGTCCAAAATCCATCTGGCGCAGGCGTAGGTCGCCTTTGATAGGCGTCGTTGAGGTCCGTGTAATCCACACATACTTCCATTTGTTCCTCTTTGGGACAACCACCACGCTGGGCTGCCTAGCCATTCAGTATGAATCAAGCCTCGATAAATCCATTATGCGTAATATCACCTCGGTCTGATGAACAAGTGGCGATCTAGGTGAAAGCTGCCTCACTTTTTGTCTCACCGATTGGTGGATGGGCCACATTTAGTCTCGTGTGAGGCGGCGGGGGCTTATTCCGGCCAGACCGCATGAGTCCAAACAAATACATCGTGGAGCTTAACCGCATCACCCCGGCATAACCGGGCCTTCTCCTCCCTGACAGAGGGTACTAACATAGATGTATCTGTCCGGTCCATCAAGGGGTGTGGTTTCCAAGCGATCAACTGCCAGCCCCAAGGCGACGCGCATTTAATCGCGATCGCTATTTGGCTGAGGTCGACCTCAAGGGTGGTCAACGAGCATTCCTCTTGTTCGCCCTGCATTGAGAGTCGATGGCAATGTCGGCGCCTAACTGACTTCCTCAAGGTCGATCACAGACGCAAATGTGCATCCGATCGTTTAGTGGTACGTGGATGGTATCCTTCTTCATAGCGTGTAGCCGTGCTCCTACCAGATGGCATTGTATGGCCCCAAATCCTCTACCACCGGCAACGCACGGTTGAATTATCAACCCGCCGGACGGGAAAGGCAATGTCCTAACCGCCAATGTGGTGTTTCCATTAAACCCTGACAA